>JABSTR010003079.1:0-67493 GCA_013339765.2 Haemaphysalis longicornis | reverse complement strand
ACACCTTGTACTCGCCATCTTTCTTTGGTGATCTCGTTGACCTTGCCGAAGGTAGCGAGTGCTGCCGGACGTCCTCGTCATCAACGCCGTGCAGCAGCTAGCCAGTGTAGCTTAAGCCTCACTTGGTGGTCTTGCGGGTCGATGACGAGACACCGGCGTCCTTCACCTCCTGCTCGCCGGCCGCTAGCATTTTCTTTGTGGCCTCGGCACTCTTGAAGGTCACCGCCCACACGTGGTTGATTTGGTACGCCCCAGCGCAATCACGTCAGGGTACCAACACGGGCGAGCATGTCTCGGAAGTCTCTACACGAAACGGTCGGGCTTTCACGTCGCGGGAAGAAACACCGTATTGGAAACAATACGCCCTGTAGGCAACTGAGGCAAAATAACTTGATACTCACTATCTCCCTTAGCATCTACCCTGTTTCCGCGGCCGGCGGGGCCGCTGTCGCCGCTCCAACGGAGCTCATGATTCCGCGTCCGCACGCTACGGTGGCAAGAGGTGGAATGCTAAGCCACGGACGCGACGCTGGTATCAGTGTTAGTAACGCGCGTTATATCTTTAACGCATTCAAACTACGTCGTCAGCGGCGTGCGTTGGCGACTCAGCGGCGTTATAGCGGCTGCAACAACCCTTAACGGTCCACTTTAGCGACCACAAGGCGGTCGTAATGACCGTCGCATACAACGACAACACAAACAAGTGCTGAAATAAATACTGTCGTTTCACTTTACTTTGCGTGTGTGGTGTGTGTGTGCGTGATTACATTCCCTCTCGAACATCTCTCGAACATACACGTTAATTCACCAAGATTTCCGCAGAGGGACAAACGAGGCGTGTTAAGCCGAACGTGATCACGAGGGGGTGTTAATGTAACTAACGGGCAAAATGCCACCAAACTTCAACAAACTCCCCTCATAGCATCACCCCGTGCTTCGCACTTCCTCATACTCCCCCTCGGGGAAATGCGGGGGAATTTTTACTTTTTCATTTTATTAGATGCAGGCGCTTGCTATCAGTCCTCGGGCGCATTTCCACGCTAGCTGGAAATGTGCACGAGAAATGCGCATGGAGCTTTTGCATGCGATTCGTGCGCGTCGGCGTTGCGCGTCGGCGTTGCGCGTGCGATTTTTTCACGCCCGCGTCGACGATTCCAGCACGCGGCAGTTTCTGCCATGCACAGAAAATGACGAGCGTCGCGCGCGGCAGTGGGGAGGAGCCTGGCGACTTGCCCAATGGGGAGCCGCGTGCCTCATGGCGGCGGTTCTGAAGCGCTCGAGACAGCCCGGTCACGGCCGGCTGGCTCCGTCGGCGGTTTTTAGGCAACCCAGCAGGTATTGCATGGCGCTTTCACTGGCGACGCAAATGATGTTTTATAGTACCGATTTCGCCCACATTATAAGCTCCTTTACCACACAAGCAACTTCGTGTGTGCCTTGAGCGATGTTTTAGAGAGCGCTTAAAAGCGTCGCTCGAGCTCCCCACACCACTTCGCGGCCGAAGCCGCCGCCATGTTGCCGCACCGCCGGCAGCGTATGGGAGTATGGGTGCTTACGCGGCGCGTTTTCGCGAGCAGAAAACGCTCCATGAGGTTCATGCTTTAGAAAGACTGGCCGTTTTTCACAGCCCCCTTCACTTGCGGCGGTCCCCTCCGCGAGCCCAACAAGCGAAGCGAGAGCTTGCAGCCGAGCGCGTCACGCATGCCGCGAAACGGCGCTCCCGGAGCGGAGAGGGCCGGCAATAAACGCCACCTAAAACTACCTATTGTTTATAGCAGGAATTATTGGAAACTACAGCAAGAAGGAAAGTTTTTAACCGCGGTACGCCAGCGCTGCAATGACTTGCTAGACGAAAACACTGTATCGGCGGTACAGTGACGGCGCCAACCAAACTCACCGCGGCAAACACGATGACGGGTGCTAGGGAGTTCAAGTTATCAACCCGAATTAGTTGTACATGTCTAGAGACCACTGTGAAGTAGTGCTTGTAACAGGCTGCACGCGATTTGCGCAACACAAATTTGGCGCACTGCTTGCAAAATCGTGGTTTTTTATCAGGATGGCGCAGGATACCTCATTTGGCGCAAATTGGCGCATTTGGCGCAGGAGTGGCAGCACTGACTGAGCGAAAGAATTGCGACTACCCGTCGGCAGCCGGCGGACTAAACGATGAGCCGACTGACTCTGTCGGAAGGTCGGCGAGCTGTGCAGTCAAGCCAAGTCACTTCCTCCTGACGTCACATGAAAACGCCACACAAAATGGGTGAGGATGCAGAGAGGAGGACTGCATTTTCGAATTGATTTTTCTATAAATAAATTCGCGTAAACGCACCAAGAGTGGACGAAACATGGCCTATGGACTCCGGACTACAATTTACACTAGTAATCCCGCAATCAGACCGTGCAGCAGGGTCTGATGAAGGGAAAAAAAGTAAGGACCGTAACCCCCCTGTTAAGTGCGATTCGTTTGAGTGATGACAAAATTGAACGTAGCTTGCAATATTGTTGGATTCGAGCATGTTTTTTATAGCGCGGCAAGTTCAGATTTTTGTGGCTCCTGTGACATACGTTAAGGCGGGACACTGGTCTTGAGGACCGGAAATTTGCCAAAAAATCAATTTTTTGCATAAATGTTATATGCAGTCTATAGGTTACAAAGAATGTACCTGCAAAATATCATAGCTGTATCATAAGTATTCACAAAGCTGTCGCCCTTTGAAGTCGCCTAAATGACCATTTTTGCCTATGTTTGCAAACTTCGTGCCCGTTTTCTCAGAACTAATTTTCCCCCACATGGTCAGCTGTCGGGTACAATATCTTGGGATGTACAGTTCGATTTACATCATTTTTGCTGCATTCGAAAGCTTATGAACTGAACAGTGCAATAAAAACCACAAAAGTACAGAATTTCTTTTTGCTGGCACAAGATTTTATGCAGTTAGCTTTGCAAAAACATTGTAAATTGATGACCCGACATTTACGAATTTTACAGCGTTTGCAGAAACCAGTGCTAAAATTACTGCGGTGGTATAGTTGCACTCCCTTGTCCTTCTAGAGCACAAAGGAATAAAAGCTATTTGAGTATTTCATAGGTACATAATGAAAAAATTGCCCGAAACGGAGTGACATAACACGTTGCACAACTCTAAACGTACACCCATAGACGAAAACCGACTGCATATTTCTGCAGGATGTTGAAATACACTCAATGTGTAAATCTCAAGCACATGGGTTAAAAAATAGCAAAAATGTCCTCAAGACCAGTGTCCCCCCTAAAGCGGTTTACAATGTACCTCCAAAACCTATTCAAAGCCGTATCAAATTTTGCATCATTAGCTCAGATATTCAAAATTTGTGAATATCCACAGAACCCGAACCTGCCATCAGCAGCAGTCTTCGCAGTGATACCACAAATATTTCAATGTTTTCCAACAAGATTTCGGAATTTTCTTTACTATACGAACCACCATACCATTACAGGTACAGTGAGGTAAATGAGAGAAGTGTTTGTCCTGTCAACTGAAATAGGTTACTTTTGTTTTATCGCGTCTGCTTATGTGAGCTGCACAGAGTGCGAACACACTTTAGCAGTGGTCTGAAGAATGTTCGAATAACACATGCGACCAGCATGGTAGGGAGAGGGAGACTGGGACTAGGTCGTGTAATTCTGCTCCTTTGCTAAACGCAATGGGGTGAGCGTGGAGATTTGGCTCGCATCCCTGCAGCTTGGGTATCGTTTCTCTTTCAACCGCAACGGGCGTGTGTGTCAAAGCAAGACACACGGGGAAACCTGAATAAATGCTCTTTTATTCCGCAGCACGTATCCAAAGAGAAGAGAGTTCAAAAGAGAAAAAAAAAATGAAGAAGGGAAGGAGGGGAAACCAAAAATAAATATGGTACAAGAAAATACTCTGGCCCCGTCGTCGTCTTCACCGCCCGTGGACTTCACACTTTGACCGGCTCGTTCTTGAGCAAGGCTATGCTGCTCTTGAGCAGCTGCACCTGGGCCTGCAAAGCCAAGACAAGACAGGGTTGGTCCAGAGCCACTACACAATGGTAGTTCCCACAGCACTAGAGGTTACGAGGCAGTGCCAGAAACCGGTCTCTGGCTGTCACAGTGAGCAAGCTTGCTTAACTCTAATGCCGACCTCTTTTTCACTAAACGTCTGCAAACTGGTGTGCGCGTTGTTATTGAGCTCAAAAGCAAAAGCGGCTTCACACCACCCTAAAGGGTTGCCACGGACACTAACCCCTCCCAAAATCAAACTCAATACAATTAAAATCAATCCGTCAACATCACGCAAGTGAATTTTGATGTACTGTTGCGAATATTGCTGCTGCTACATTAGCACCTTGTTTCGACCTTTGTGGGTTCAATGAGATATAACCGTGAAGTGTCATTCAAGCGCGAGGTAATTACACCTGCGGCATCACACGCTAAGCTGCCCAGAGACACGAGCGCATGGCTGATGTAAACACAAAGCAGGGCATACAGTCAAACTCCGCAATAAAAAAAAATCGCAAGATTTCGTTGCTCGTGGCAACAAAATATTGTCGGATCCCTAGTTACCGTCCATAAAAGTCCATGTATTTCATATCTCCCGTCAATGAAGTTCTATTAAAAGTGTTCCCGCATTAAAGAAATTCGCTGCAAGTCGCGATCAGGCATTATATCCACCCACTCGAGTTCCAACAGTCGCCCAAAACTACTGAAATGCATTTTTTTTGTTGACTCACAAGTGCATAAACTTCTGCCACAGCCCCCTGGCATGGCCGCCGCCATATTCGTTTACATGAACGACTGTGCAACAGGTGGCCGTGGAGGCAGCCTTACAGTGACACCACCATGGCACGAACACGTCTTTTTGGTTGGGCTACGCCAGCCGGCTACCGCTCGACAGCGCACGTGCGTTTGTTGCATGTGCGGCAATGGGCACGTCTGCTCTCACTCAAAAGCACGATTTTTTATCGCACAGAATAAGGCGGCCATCACTGCCCGAGGTCAGTGGCACTGCCTGCAGCTCGATGTAACATTTTGAGAAGCGGAGGACACCACCCTTTGAACGCACATGTGACAAAACAGAACACCGACGGCTGTGGCCTATCTGGATCTCAACAAAGCCGTCAGCATACCTGCCAGTTTTGTTGGGATGGCATTAGGGAGATCTTACCGGGGGGGGCAAAAGCGCGAGGGGGGGGCGGGGGGGTAGTAGCAACAACAGAATGGGTAACTTTCCACACATTTTTTATTTACTTACAAGATAGCAGGAAATGAACCGTTTCTTTGCCCAAACTACCAACAGCTACACCACTTAAATGTTCAATGTGACTGCCGCCACCCTTTTCAGAAAGTCCTGGAAATAGTACGGCAAGCGCAATACAAAACAGGAGGAACTGAACTGTTTTGTTGTTTCGTCTAAACTAACAAGCTACACCACTGGAGACTTGCTAAATCTTCAGAAAAGCCGTGCTCGTGCGTAAATGAAAGTGGCGGCGGCGCTGCGTTCTATAACAGTAAACTAACATGGGACGGACAGGTTCACCGTCTGCGCATGGCCAACTCGCTTTTTAAAGGCCAACTGCATCAAAATTTGACTTCTTAAAAACCCTATTTCCGTATAGTCTGCTTAAAAGAAAGCAACATGCAAAATAAACAGCTGAAATACGCACGTGGACGCCGCAAGCGGCCAGCAAAAATCGGCGATTTTGAAACCGAAACCGAGGAGGAGCGCGGCCATTGCAGTGACGTGCAGCCGCCAGCGAGCGGCCGGACCGGTCACCAGTTCGGGAGAATGTCTACGCGCAAGCTCTACGCGCGCACGGGGCAGCAGAGCTCGACCGGTCCTCCCGCTGCGTGGCTGGCAGAGGAAAAAGCCACCGTTGGCTGGAACGTCAGAGGCGCGTCATGCCTGTTTACGCGATCCGCCAGCAGGTGCAGAGTGGTCTGCGGCGGAGCTTTTTAACGCTTCTGACTGATTAACGAGGCGTTTCACGGGGCTACCACTTGTGTCCCAGCTTATTTGGGGGGGCTTACTACTACGCATTAAAAATAAATTTGGCCGAGGTGAAATTTGAGTGCAGTTGGCCTTTAAGCACCTCACTGATAACGATGCGAACTGGTGTCGGATTGGATTGTCAGGAATACCTCCGGCGCATTGTGGCCATACTGGGAAAAGGATTAAGCCGAACACGGGTGCGTTTTCGGGAGATTTTTGTTTCGGTCGTACAATCGTACAAAACCATGAAAACTCGGAAGTCTCCCGAAAATTCGGGAAACCTGGCAGGTATGTGTCAGGGTCCAGCGCCTTGCACATGAAGCCAGGCCGGCTGCTTGGGTGAGGCTCCACACTCTTGGCCAGGGCCCGGTTGCACTCACACGAGTCCGCTTCCCTTGGGAGGCGGGTCGTGCTCGGGTGTCTCGTCGGACGACCACATGCGCTGCAGGACGGCCCCAACTGCTCGCTGCATGCCCGGCACGTGATGGGCCCCTCAGTGCGTAGCCGCAGTAGTTTGTGATCTTTCTGATCCAGCCTTGGGCGGGCCTTCCCTTGCCTCCAAGTGGTTGTTCGCCCTGGGCTCTAAATTTGCCCAGAAGAGCACGCAAGGCAGCTCCCGTCCACTTGTGCACGCTGCTGATACCATCTTTCTACAGGAATTCCATCAAGCCGCACACACTGGGCCCGTTCGATTTTCCACTTCTGGCTGCCCGCGGGTTGCCAGAGGCGAGAGCCGGTCATTCGTTTTTCTCGGGCAGCCCAAAACGTCACTTCCGGCGGCGCCAGAACGTCTTCGATTTTTCTGGGTCGGCCACTTCTGGCTCCCCACGCAAGCTGCCAGAGCCGCCTGGGCGTTCGTGGTCTGGCGGAGTGGGCACAGATCTGGTAGATAGCAGACGAGCTGCTAGCAGACGACAAAAGGAGAGCGGCACGGCGAGTTTCAAAATAAAATTGTGAATATTTTTGTCTTTCGGATTTGATGCTTTGGAGTTTATTTATTCGATATGAAAAATCACTTTGGCGCACATTTCAGTTTATTTTTCTCATTGCAACATACGTTTTTTTTTTAACAAACAGAGTTGACACGATTTGCGCCCGGACATTTGCGGTTCATCTTAGTTACAGACAAGGATGACCTATTTCAGCTCGTGGGCGAGGACGGCGTCGCAATTCTAGATGAAGCCATGCCAGAGTTTATTACTTCAGCGAGTACATTGGTTGTCGCGTGTTATGAATGAAAGTTTTCGTTTATTCCTCCGGAAAGAAAAAAAAAAACTCTCCCCAGCACTGGCGTCGTGGGAGCTGCCAGGAAAGCCGGCGAACACGTCGATGAACACCATGTCCGCATTGTAGATCCCCTGAAGTAAGATGGAGTGAAATTTCTTGCGATTGTAGTAACTTCCTTCGGACTCCGAGGGTCTAGAAATGCGGCACCCATAAATCGCGCAGATCATGTCCGACAGTCTTCCGCTTCCTCGCCCGCTTGTTTAGATCCAATACTGCTCAGTCGGGCCAGAATATTTCCCGTCCGCTGATAGAAATAAAAATCCGATGACTCGGTAGGCTGCGGCGTGAACAGATGACTCGCTCACGCCGAATTCGCGATATACTGTGTACCGATTTACAACAGGGCAATCAGATCTGTCTTCTGGGCAAGTATTTCGGGGTGCCCTCGCAGGCCTTTGGGGTGGGAATCGTAGTGTTGAAATTCGGCGACCAGGGCGGCCCACCGTACGCCGCGGACAGGCGAAACAGTCTCTGAACTTTGAACTCCAGGTAGGTCCACAACGTTCTCCCCGCTGAGCCATCGCGAGGACGACACACACATGTGAAAACGTCGGCTTTGCAATCGTACTCTTCATCGTCAAGGTGAGGGCGGTCTTGCAAACAACGCGTCGGGTAGAGCAGCGAGCGCACTTGCGTCGTCCGACATTTTGCCGCTGAAACTGTAGCAGACGACCGAAGAAAATTTGCTCCGCAGCGGTAGCAGCTGGGATTTCTCGGTCCCGGCTTCTGGTGTATCCCGAAGCACTGGAACCAACGTAAACACAACGTAACTTCCTGCCCGAGAGCGAGCTTCTAGGCAGCCCGCGGGCTGCCAGAACGCCCGTAAATTGAACAGGCCCACTGTCTCGCTACCAGGGCGTGATAGGTCCTGCTGTCTCCATTGGACAGCGTGGCGCTGTATCACAGTTTGTGCTTCTCCAGAGGGACGTCGGAACGCGATCAAAGCTGCCTCCACCTCCACCTGTCGAGCTTTGCAGTCAATGTTTTTTTTGGCCCACTGGAGTGTGCGTTGTGAGCCAGTCCGCACACCCTTCGTCCATGTGGTTTCGGGCCAGTTCGAACAGAACAGACAGATACTGGACAGCCCGACGTGGTCTATCACGAGACTGGTGTATATCTCTACGATACATCTAACAGATGTGGGGGCTGCGTCCGCATGTCGGCCAGGTGCCACCAAAGCGTGCCATCAATGTTTCCGGGCGAGTTCCGAAATCGGCACACAGTTCTTTGACTGAGAGAAAACACTGGCTGCCGTCGCAATCGGTAGCCACCGAATTGCAGGCTTGCACCTTTTTCGCCACATGTCCCTGGTACGTCTTATGATGCAGGCCGCAATGTGAAATGCTCATTGCTAGTGAAAAAGTGAAAAAGTCAGTGAGAGCCGTTGCTTCCTTTTCGATGCTTTGCACCCCCTTCCAAGGCGCGAACATTCAGACGAAAACCCTTCCTTGCACAGCCCACATTCTCAACACGCGAGCATGAGCTTAGTATCTCTTTCTCTTGGTCTTGGAAACAGTCAAGGCTCCCACGTCGCACTCAAAGGTAGACACAAGTCCGAAGAATGAGTTTATCATGTCCAAGTTCACGAGGACAAACTCTGTGCCACTTTCCGAGCTTTCGCTAGGCAGTTCTCTGTCCGAATGTTTGAACTTGCGCTCTGTCAGTTGACTGCGACACCGAATGCAAGGGTGGAACAGGGTGGATGAGTTTGGGAGCAGTCCTGGGAGCAGGCAAAAGTGCCTTTGGTAGCAGGCTCGGAGCAGCCAGAAAGGCTGTTTGGACCAGGGTGGAGCAGCAAAAAATGCCATTTGGAGCAGATTTAACACCATTTCACAGCATTATGGCGCCCCTCTCCTCTGCTGGCTGCTGCGCTAGCCACATCCAAGTTACGTTTTATCTAGCCACCATGAGGGCGTTCCAACGTGCACTAGAACCTACTCCAACCCGGGAACGCGGTTCTCATTACTATATCTTGAGGTTTACAACATGCACAGTAACATAACTTTGGGCCCAGCGATCGCGCCTAATTATCACTGTTCAAAGGTCAAACCATATGTGCAGAGCCAAAGGGGATCAGATAACAGGCCTTGCCTCGTGTCCAGTATAGAGCAGTGTTTAATAAGCGAAGTCACCGGTGGCATTCGGTAAAGCAAGGTGTTTGCTTGCATTCGTTGCATCGACGGCTGTTATAGTCCGCGTGAAGCTGAGCTTAAGGGGACACGTGGGTCTTGAAATGAACTTTTATTATTTAAGCTAGGGCCATGAAAATTATTGTGTACATGTGTCTTGTTTTCCCCCTGATTTCAAATATGCAACTAGTTTTAAGGTAGCGCATTTAGTTTTTGAGTAACAGAGGAGAATAGTGGAGCCTGATTACGTCATTTCTTACGGGCCATTAAGGGACTTTTTAATTGCAATTTTTAAAAATAAGTGGTATGAAAATTTAGCCTAAGACCTGCCATGCATGCTCAAGCTATTTATATTTCTGTAAAAAAAGGTTTATTAGATAAAATTAGGCTAATCATGCTTAGTATGCCATTCACACAGCCTAACGAGGTCACATTATTGCTCATTACAATTATGTGGTGCACGTTGCACCATTAAAAATAGCTTCAGCATGCAGGTCATTTCATTCTGAATCCAACGGTGTAAGTTTGGTTGAAATCGTCAAGAAAGAAACCCCTGAAAACCCCCGTAAGGCTAGGCACATCGGCAAAAAACGTGAAGCTGAGTAAATTGCAGTTGAAGTTTTGACACCGATTGCACAAAGTTCTATGATAGATTCATGCAATATTGTTTGCAAACACGAAATGCAGTTCTTCCTGAACAAATTGAGATATTAAGTTTCATAATCTGTTTAGAGGAACAAATAAAAAAAATTTCACAATGTAATGAGAAGACCTTTGAAAAGGTTATGGGAGGCATCAGCAGCATGAGCCAGCTCCCTAAGCAGAATTTTAATGGCCCTAAGAAGGGCCTTTTGTTTGTGTGGCGCCGGATGGGTCCCTTACATCTGTCCAGGGCTGTAGTCGCCAGACGTGTCGTTCCTGTGCCTCCTGGAGAACCTCTCCTTCACGCCGCTATGGCTCTTGTGGGCTGCGTTTGCCTTGTGCAAGTGCAGGCTGTCTTTTTCTATGCTGCGGCGTACAAGGCAGTTGCCGGCAGCATAGCCCAGGCTTGCAGTGACAGACTCCATTGTTTTCTCGCTACCCCGGGTTATACCTGCAACGGTCTCTGCAACAAGCCCTCTTCACAGTGTTGAGAGAGGCGTTGGAGTTCCTTGATGCCTGGGTCCAGATGACAGAGTGGAGGCTCTCGCTGGCATTCTGGCTCATTCCATCACTGCACCGTGCCAGCAGGTCTTCGTTCTCAGGCCTGGCGAACACTGGCTCCAGGGCAATCCGAACGCAGTCGGGAAGGGTGTTCTTGTGTAGCAGGTGGATCCTCGCCGTTAGCAAGGGCTCGGTTTGTACTTGCACCATGACTCAGCCCCAGTCAGGGCACTTGCTGTGATTTGGTGCACTGTCTGTGGACGTCATGTGCAAGAGCGTGGCTTCCACTGCCCTCTTCATCCCTGGCACGCCGTTGTGGTTGCTCCTGAGGGCATAGCCGTAGTAGCTCTGAATCTATTGATTCGGTCCTGCGTGAGCCGTCCTCTACCTCCGAGTGACTCCCCCGGAGCCTTAGTCTTGTCGAGAACACCACGCAGTGTTGTCCCCATCCTTTTGGCCACGTGTTGATGCGGTCCTTTTTACTGATGCTGATGAAGCCGTACACCTCCTGCTGTAGTCAGGCGCATAGAAAGTGCGGCAGTCTCCATCGCAAACAACAGTGGTGTATCGGAGTCCATACTTGGCCAGGGATCTCTGAAACATGATCAGCGCAGCCTCTACCTCCATCCGGCCTGCATTGCAGTCAATGTTCCTCTGGCACTCGTGGGCTGCATACCAGTCACTGCACCCGTCACCATCTGGGTTTGGTCCGAGGGCACAACTGATGGCAAAATTGGACAACACTACGTGGTCCAAGACCAATCCCGAGTAGAGCTCTATAATGCACCCCATGCCAATGTGGGAGCTTCGGCCCTCGGGTCATCCAAGACCCGTCAAAGACGACATCAATATTGCCCACTGGGTTAAGGAGGTCTGCGTAGAGAGTTTTGACAACTGCTGCACTGGCAGCTTCGCTTGCAGTTGCACAGGCTTCAGAGGCTTGAACAAGCTTGGTTTTCAAATGCCCCTGAAAAGTCTTATGGTGCAGGCCACGGTGGGACAAGTTCATGCACACGCCGAGTCTGCAAGGGCTTTAACACCTTTGCCAATCGACTGTATACCCTTCATGACCCTCATGTTCACTTCAAAGGGAGTGATGTTTGCAGTCCCAGCAACCCTTGGGGAGGAGAATTGTTTCTTCTCGAATTCGCACGTGGCGCTAACGAGCACAAGCTTGACTGCCAAGCCATACTCTTTATCCTCGGCCTTTGTGAGCGTCAGGGGTCCCGAACTGCAGCTACCGCACTTCGCCTGCGCGAAAAAGTCATTCAGGACCTTCATGTCCACAATAACAAAATCAGTTCCAGCACCGCTTGCCTGGCTCCCCTCGTTGACGCCGAGAAGGTCGAACTTCCGCTGGGTTGCCGACTTTCCTGACAACGCTTGCTTGCACTGTTGCGATTGTTCAACAGCGCTGCTGCTGCCTCTGTCGCGGAATAGAATGCAGTGTCGACGCGATCCGCTCTGCCAGCACTTGAGGAACGACCGTTGCTACAACTCGGGCCCGCGATGCCATCGACAGGCAACTCGGCTGACGTTCCCCGCAGATCCGGAGATGTACGTTGATCCACTGAATCCACTGATTGCGACGCTTCGCTTGCACATGACGCCGTTTTTTTGTTCCAGGCTCGTCTCGACGTTTTTCCGAAAGCTTTCCGCGTGCTTGCTTTCAACCGAACGTCGCCCGGCATGTCGAGAACGTAGACTCCGCACCTTTGCGCACAGAGAAACACGTTCAACACAACCAGCAAACGCGAAGAAAACACGAACTTCGTCGAAGACAAGACGAACGGTCGACCGCGTGGAAAAACAACGAAGAACAATGCGCGTAGATGACCGCAATGGGCGCCGCCGTGAATCCCACGAGGCGCCGACGCCGCCGAGCAGACACACGCGGAGGAGGTGGGCGAGCCGAGAGGAGGAAAGGAGCAAAAAGGAGAGAGGTGCGTCTAGGCCAATGGCAGAAGAGCGTGCGCTGGCGGCGCGCTCAGACGTAGCCACCGGGCGGAGGAGCAACCAATCAGTGATTGTTTATCCTCCCTTTGAAAAACGAAGAAAACAGACGTTCCATGTAGTTGTTTGCGAAAGAGAAAGACGTGGGAAGGTAGAGAAGAGAAGCAAGCTTTCAAACAGACCAAAATGGCCGCTGATTGACGGCGGCAGTGCAGGCGGAGCGGGGCGCGAATTTCGAACTAACTTTCGCTCTGAACTCTCGTTTTTAGCGCTGTGCAAGCATCATATTTATCGTTTTTTTAATACTTGGAACTTCGAATTTGACGATGAAACTTTTCAGGCAGGTACTTTAGATTATATATAACCCGAAGTATGTCGTTTCAAAAAATGCCAAATTTCGCGTTTTTTTTACCATTTCAAGACCCCCGCGTCACCCTTAATTTGTCTTCGCCCACCACAAGGTTGCGAAAGTCAATTAACCTTACCTCGTAGGCAACGTAACTAGAGCGTGTCACAAGGCATGATTAACGTTAGACCATCCACAAATAAGCAAAGCTGACCCCAAAGTTGTTCACAGGCAAAAATGAGTAACTACCTCACAACAAAAGCGAACAGAATTAACAGGCGAGGGCAAAGCGTCCAAGAACCTGCTCGTTCAATACATGCCCCCCACGAAAAGGGGCAGGTAGCAAAGCCAGGGTCGCCAAATGTGGGGGGACTAAATTTACCCCTAATAAACTGCAACCGTTATATTATTCTATCTGTTTGCAATAAGCCACAAAAATATTTTAGTTTTGGGCATTTTTCATTGAGCATTTCATTGGGCATTTCAAATGCAAAACAAAGCAATGCAAAGAGAAGGCGGAGAAGGCACTTAGAGCCTGCGGCCCTACGGCTACGCCAAAGCCAACTTTCACAGCCGCTCATAGCCTTGATGAAACCGAAACCACAGGCGTTTCCATGAGACCAAAAACAATGTTTCAGCCACGTTTCCAGCACAGGGCATCATGGCGGTCGTACCTCGTGGCTCAGTTCACGTGCTGCGGCGCAGGCCGGCACTGATAAACCAGTTTGGCGCACAATGGCGCAGCCAAACACTCTTGGCGCTCAATGGCCCAAATGGTGTAGCTGTTCCACCCCCGCAAATGCTTCTTCCCATCCGCCGCATGCTTAGCACGCCCGGCAGGTTCACCAGCGGTGTAATACACAGCGTCGATGGGGTCCTAATTGGCACTCGAGGATTTAGATAATGGTTAGCTGACGCCGGCAGCACTGCAACTTGCCACGGCCAGATTCTGAAAAACCGTCTGGCTCAGACGCAACAGGCGGTGTCGTCGATGCCATCTCCTTCCCCCCGTTCCACGCTCGTTTCGGCCGCTTCCCGTACGCTTGACGCATAGTTCTTTTGATGCGAACATCCGCGACGCGCGCCTCCCAGCATCAGGGAGAGGAGCCCCGTCACGGGAGAGACGCGTAGCACAAGAACACGTTGCACAAAATCGCAGCAGCAGAAAGAAACGCGCCCCCCCCACACGCGATGAGAACGGGGGAAACGATGCGTGACGGCAAACGTGTGAACGAGGAAAGAAAAACAAGAAGACAAACACAGAAAGCGCATTCGCCGCGCCAGCCAATGAGAGACGCGATACGAGGCGCTCGCCTCGCGCTCTGGCCAATCAATGGCTCGTAAGCCACCTTTTGGAAAACAGCGAAAACAAGGGCCCTCACCTTGCTACATTGTTTTGAAATATCGCAAAATACGCACAAAGACACAGCCTCCAAAATGTCTCCAAGATGGCTGCCGCCGGGCAACTCCTTCGCGCATGAAGTTGAAGCATTTCTAGCCCAATTTTTGACAATTTGCAGTCGCCGTCGAGTTTACAAAGTTGATTTTGGGACACTTTCCGATGCAATTCAGCGGTGAAACTTTTGGGGTAGGTTTCTGAGGGAACTAAAACTCCAAAAATGCATTTTTCCCAAGACGTACCTCTTTCGCGATTTTCGGCCATTCTAAGACCCCCGCCCCCCTTGAATTGTACCCGAGTATAGTTGGTCCTGTGCCACCACGCAAATCAGTTACTCGAACCATAGAGTTTCTTATATATAGCGAGAGGGGAAACTGGCGCTGTGATCGTACGCCTCAATGGGCGTGATGGGTAGTTGTGGATTCGGATTGGCGCTCGATGGCTTGAAGTTACTATGAATTGCAGGCAGTTTCGTTTTCGTTTTGGATTTACATGAACGCATTTGCCTAGGCGGGGTGTTGGGAGGAAGTGATCAAAAATACATTTCTCCTTGAACTGCATGCCTCGCGTGCGCTGACGCCGCCCTGAGTGGAATGTTTTTATAACCAGAGTTGCGAATTGGGCGGGTTATCAATGCGTTGCCGCACAGCGAGCACGAAAACACAAATGACGGCGCTCTGTGCGGCGAAGTTGTCCGCTAATTAGGAGTTGCGGCGCTGCTCATTCGGCAGAGCAATGCATTGTCAAAGCTGGTCAAAGCTGACGACGGTTGCGAATCACTTGGAACAGCCACACCTTTCGCGCGAACGCCGGCTCCTACAGCGTAGAACAGCAGCACCGGCGGCTGATAGGAACGCAGCTTGACGTATGTCACTATATAACTTCTCCAAAGGTAAACCGGCTTTTTTTTTCTTATGAGTACAAAACTTCTATTACTATTACAAACCACCAGCGCCGAAAGTTTTACAAGTAGTTCTTAAAGAAGCCCGCATCCTGCTGCAGTTGGCGAAAAATGGCAAACCTGCTCCACAAACCTTCTAGACTCCGCAGCTGCTTTTTATTTAAACGGGCTGTTTTATTTCGTAAAAAAACCAGTTTTTTGTCCCTAACTTTCTTGTTTGCCATGTAATTTGTAAACGGAGAACCGGGAAATAAGAGCTTTTTTGTCAAAAAACACAATTTGCGCAGCCACAAGCCCGTTTTGATCCTACGCAATCCGGTTCTACAACTACCCATCATTCCCATTGAAGCTTAAGCGCTGCTGCCATGTTCGCGTTGACACTAGCGCCAGTTTCCCCTCTAGTTATTTGTATGAAACTCTATGCCTCAAACTTGCGAAGCATAGATATCCCGCACATGCATCGCACAAAACGCTGGTTTTCTGCACTGCATTTGCAGCCACATCGCTAAGAATTTGGTGTTTCCATGGCACTGTAGCGCGCGATGTCGACGCCATTCCGTGATCCCTGCAGAAACCGGCAATGGTTTAAAAAATCCCGGAGCTCAGAAAAAACAAACATACGAGGATGTAAGTGCCCACTACTCAGTAGATGGCGCCAGCTTGCAGAGCGCACTGGGAAAGTGGCAAATTCAAATGGGAAAACATCAAAATTTGAACCCGAAACCGTCGATAGTATACTACCATATTTACACGATTGTAGGTCGACCCTTTTTTTTCAAATTTGACAATCCAATGTTGGGGGGTCGACTTATAATCGATGTCGAACCGTCTACCGCTAATAGCGGCAGGAGAAATGAGAAATTGGGGAGGTTACGAGGTGGGGACAGCTTTGCACCCTCGTTCCCGTGGTTATGGTCTAAAGTTTGAACCGCATGGGGCGTTTTCTGCTCGCGGAAATGCGCCGCGAATTCCACCCACATGCTGCGCGCTACGCGATCGGCGGCGGCAACATGGCGGCGTCACCAGCCGCGAAGAGGTGCGCGTAGCTCCAGCGACCGCTTTTAACCGCTCTTTCAGATATCACTGAAGGCACAAACGAAGACGTTTGTTCAGGAAAGGAGCTGATAATGTGGTACAAAACGACACTATACAGCATTATCTGCGCCGCTAGGGACAGCACCAATCAAATATCCGCCACCGTGGTAAGCCTAAACAACGACGGCGCCAGCCGGCTGGGGCAAGTCGTCAGGCTGCTCCCACTGCCGCGCTCGTCACGCGTCATACTGAGGTAGAACGGTAGAACTTCAAAGCAGCAGAAGCTTCCCCGCGCGTGGAATCGTCGACGCCGGCGTAAAAAAGTTGCCCATGCAACGCCCACGCGATGGTGGGAGTTTAGTAAATCACGTGCGGGCGCTTCCGTCAGCCGCCATGTTGTCTGTTTTGGTATCGCGCGGCTGTGGTGGCCGCTGCCGGTTGCTTCGATGGTTGTCATCTCACAGCGGGTGTGCTCTTCCCGCTCAACCCACAGCGCATGGTTATTCCGGGTGCTTTTACAAAAGCTTTTCTTTTTTAACATCTACCGCGCATACCGCGAGCACACGGCTCTTGTGGAGCATCGATCATTGATGGTAGGGTAGAGACGCCGTGTGGGTTGACGGTAGAGCTTCTCTTTGTGATACGATTTTCTAGGCGGCGCTCGCATATTTTTTTTTTAGATGCAATTTTCTGGGGGTCGACCTACATTCGAGTAGACTTACAATCGTGTAAATACGGTATATTTCATCAGGAGTGCGCACGAAAGTGTTAAAAGCAGCCATTCACATTTGGCAGCCACGCTGTAGTGATGGCGCCCGTGTTTTGCAGTCATGCAAACTGTCCCGTATCCAACACTCCCAAGGAGATAAATCCACACAGCCCAAAGTCCAGGGGAGGGAAGGGGGGCAGAGCGAGTGAGACCACTACGTGCGTACATACCTTGGCATGCTTGAGCTCCAACTCCACCAGGTCCAGGAGGTTCTTGCGGAAGTTGTTCACCCGTCGCGTCTTGAAGTCCGTCAGCTCTGCGCAACAACACACAGGAGGAGGAGGAGAGGGAAATTAAATCTGGCACGGACAGTGCGAAAGCCACCCAAAATCGTCTATTCTGGGGGAAGCGCAGAATGCCAGACAATGTGCTGACTTGGAACACGGGGGGCCAAGACGTCACACGAGAGCAAGGTATTACAAGATATGCACGAAAGAAGAACGGCATCTTTCAAACGGTCAATTCTGCATTCGGGAAGGTGGGGAAATTGCAACTGGTGGCAACCTGTTCGGCATCGCAAAAAAAATCTCCATTTTTTGCTAAAATGCAAGGTTTTGCTAGATTGCCCACCTCTCAGGGCGAAACGCCCTTTTAGTACATGGGGAACTAAGCTAGGGAACAATGATTGTTCCCTAGCTTACTTCCCCATGTAATTAGTTCCCTAGCTTAGTTCCCCGTAGTTCCCTCTAGCCGCTTTCGTGTGACCCTTTCTGCAACACTAGAGCCACGTGTGCAACCGCTTCATGTGAGAAGCCAATTCTGGAACTACTGGTATTTATCAGGCGGTGCTACTTCAACCCCTAAGACACAGCCGACAATACATCACATGTCGACACAAATAATAAAAACTAAAACGTGTCTCCAGGGACAGCACCGGGTAAGCAGGGTTCACAAGAAAAAACAAAAAGGGATTTTTGTTGAATTTTTGTAGCTTGCTTACTGAGAATACTCGTTCTTTCGCAAAAGTTAAACGAAAAAGAAAAAAAGTGATCGCCCAAGTAAGAGAAATTTTTCGACCCAATGTTCACCACGAGCTGCTCAAATGTCACGAAACAAAACATCTGAGCTACAATGTGTGCCACAATGGGGACTACAGCGCACACGTTGTGCTAACCCTACAGATTGTTGTGTCGGTTCACCCTACGCGAAGAGACAGGCTTTTTGTTGCGGGCGTTTCAATTTAAACCATTCGAGGCCATTTCAGACCGCAATTTAAACCGTACGCCATTTCTCCGAAACCCTAAAACTGAGCCCTCAATACCAGCGGTTCTCGAATGGGGGTGTCCACGAGAACATTTGAGGGGTCCGCGAGCCGCCCTCAAAACTTTTCTACTCTCCATTCTTTTCTTGATTTTGCCAACACTTTCCTGAACTGCAAAAACGCGGGTTGTCAGCATTGCATGTCCGCTTAGGTTCTCCGTTTAGCACACATTTTAACATCTACTTTTTGCACAACACACCGGCTCTGAGAAGAAGAAGAAAAACACAAAAAAGGCAGCATATCAATGTTTACAATACTTTTAGACTCAAGAGCAAATTGTTCACCAGTATAGGCGCGACACCATTAACGTCAAACAGAAAAGGCGGGCATTGCTAAGTGTGTGGGCGACGTAAGCTGCAAGTACGAATTGTTTGGAATTGTGACACCGATCAACATATGTTTCATTACGGGGTCCCCCATCCATCACTTTCGCAAGCCCGAAAGGGGTCCTCGGGGCAGACATGGATGAGAACCACTGCTCAATACAATTTAAGAGTTTATTTACTGCGAACCTTCTAAAACGCCCAGCGTGCGAACAGAGAAATGAAACACATGTACTCTTTACTGAACAGTCACAATTCTCGAGAAGTTTAAGCAGCCCACATGAAAGCCTCAATTGACCAGATCATTTACTCGCACCAGTAACCATTCGTGCTAGCACCAGCCCTTGAACCCTTTAAAAAAGAAAATAAATAAGCATGCCCGAACCTGGCCACCCTGCCAGCTAAACGACCTACACCCACAGAATGGGGCAGAAAGTGGGACACCTCACCAGCCGACAGAGTTGCCGCAAGCTCCTCCACTTCACCTGCGAAACAATGAGCAAGCTCACCCTGCTTGGCCTGCTTGGAGATGCTCTCAAACTTCTCGCACGCCTCTTGCTGAGCGGCTTCAGCCTGCAGGCACAAAGAGGTAGGGACGCAAGGGAGAATTCAGTGAAGCACCGTCCGACAAAGCCTTTAGCGGCCTCCCCAACCACGTTTATCAACCAGAGCAGGCTCAGCTGACTTTACCTTCAACTCTGCCAAATGCCCTGCACATAAAGGCGGGGGGCAGCTGCTTAAAGGACCACGCGACACTTCTCTGTTAGCTATGTTTCGTCAACTCCGTCTGTCCTTCGAGTCGCGCGGAGACTGCCGCAAAAACAATTGACCCAGAAATACCCAGAAGTTCAGCCCAGAAATGCGCTACTCAGCTTTCAAGTCTAGAAATACGAGCACACGAGGGGCGGGCCACACCACACCCGAGGTATCTGGGTGTAACGTGGCATTGCATGCAGTCGACTGGCTGGCTGGCATTCCCATCTCTCGTATACGCCACTGAATTGACCACAATTTTTTTTTTTGTGAGCAAGCATAGCAGCTGTACTGTAGACGTGCAAAACAAGAAAAAGAAAGGGATATATTGTATAGACCACTTGTAACGCATGCTGTTGTAGCCGCAAAAATCCAAACACTAAGCTGTACTGCGCTAAAAAAAAAAAAAATGTGTGCCAATCCAACCTGTGAAGGTGGTTGGAAAGCGAAGCTGTGAACGACACCCACAATGATTACCCATGCGACATCACTTGAATTCACATGCGTGGCTCTACGAAGAGCGAACCCAGAGACGAGTGAAATGCACTTAACCGCACTCTTCAGTACTTCAGAGTGGTTCTTTGCTAATGTTAAATTAATGTATGATGCACAGATGGTGGTTGGTTGAAAGTTGTACTGCAGAAGCACTCGAGTGGAAGCCTTTTTTTTTATAAAATTATAGGAGGCTCAAACCCGGTGTTAGATGATCTCACTTCTACCATCTCTGCCGCCACCAACGGAGGCGACGAGATTGGCAACAGAGACGGAGGAGAAGTGAAATGCTATATGTTGGTTCGAGCTTCCTGTAATTTTATAACTCCCTTTATAAGCAACTGTCCATCGAGTACGCCGCTGCAGATACAAATGGTGCGCTCCTAAATGACCATTCAACTGCTCACTGAAAGTTACCGTGCGGCACAGGCATATTTCAGAATTCCACCCCTGGTTCAAAAAACCCAGTAGGGAAGAAGTCGCGAACCTTTTTCTTATCCCCCCCAGCAGCAGTTCTCAGCCAGCACAACTACGCTGCAAGATCTTGAAGCACTGCAACAAGCACGCCCTCGCCACGGAAGAAGCCCAGCAGCCGGACGGTGGGTGCCGTTTTTTCTAGTACACGCATGAAACTGTTTTAGGCCGTACGGAAGATACCGTATTTATTCGAATATAAGGCGAGGTTTTTTTTTTTAAAATCCGTATTCTCAAAGTCATACCCCGCCTTATATTCGAAGCTCAGTATATTTTATGGGAGTTTCTTACGCTCCAAACTGCACCCTCGCCTTATAATAGTGACCGCCTTATAATCGAATAAATATAACTGGAACTGCCCGAGGACTTCCTGAATGAAGCCAGCCTCGACGAACACACCGCGGCATTCCCACAGTGCTTTGCCCCGGCATCGAAGGATGGCTATTTAAAATCGGTGAGAGAGAGAAGGGAATGAAGCCAGCAGAGCAGCACTCACGGCCTGGACCTCCTTGTTCTTGTTGCGGGCGCGCTCCAAGGCACGGTTGGCGTTCTCGTAGTTGGCCAGGCACCGCAGGCGCCGGTACAGAAGGTCCTGCACAGGCAGGGACCGGACCAGTCAAGGGGAAAAAGTCTACGTGACCGCAACCGGGCTCCATCCCCAACTGACCCACCACCCAAGCCACGAGCCAAGACCACAGCCTCAGGTGCGGCCCGCTTTTGAGTCTGTCACCAAGGAAACATGCTTTTCACGAGTAAGCAGCAATGTGCAACACCTCGTTAAAGGGACAGACAACAGATTATTGTCGCGTATATGTTCTCTAGCTTATATGAACGCCAGCGTTTTATATAGCCCGGTAGCCATAAGCAATGTTTAAACAAATTGGCAGAAATATATTCTAATTTTGCAGCAAGCTTTCCGAAATCAGAAGGTGGTGGTTTGTAGTGTCGAAACTTGACACTAAAATATGTGTCCCCGTCACGTGACCTGCAAACCTAGCAGCTACTGTGACTGCTGAAACGTTTATTCACTTACTGAAAACCTTTTAACACAAGTATTTGTAAAAGTTTAAATTGTATATGCATTCTTAAACATTATTTTGAAAATTTTTAAGACACGCCGCCCGCCGCCGCTGAGTTTCTTTCAGTGTGGCTAACTGAGCCTTCATGCCCAGAATCAACGGCAGCGTTCAGTAAACAGACCCAGCGAAGGAAGGCTTTGATGATTCTGTCCTGAGTCAGAGGGCGTTTGTTTCTGCCAAAATATTTTGATTTCAGTTTCCGGAATACGCCAACGGCAGCTTTAAAAAAAAAAACGTCACGCACGGGGAGGAATCGAAACTTCCCACCTCCACAAGTGAAGCCAGATTCTACCTATCGTCTATCCCAACAGATGGCGCAGTCATGCAACAATACACGTTGCATTAAAAAACACATAAAGGAACAGGAAAGCCTGCGATTCAAACTTTTTCAAATATCGTTTTTCATTTCGCATACAGACAAAAGTATGTTGCCGAGCTACTCTATGTCATGGTTGCCCAGCATTATTTTGGGAGGGACACATACGGCTCGTAGATCTAAAAATTTCGACTTAAGAAGTTCTAGGGCGTTATCAGCAAAACCGTTTCTCGTCGAGGGGCTTTAAGTGATGCCCTTTCATAGGGGATCGAGAATATATACTAGACAAAATTCGGTTGTCTGTCCCTTTAACAACTAATTTTGCATGTGTGACCCCCACAGCGCTGCTTGGCAAGAAAGGGGAGGCAAGCAATCCATTTCCAGTTGACACTCGCAACCAACCACTGCTGCAACACCCAGGGTCACTTCAGCACCTTTTTGCGTTTTGCTTTTTTATCACCTTTTGGACCCTCAACTACAGATCTGAGGACCTAGAATTGAGGCCTGCATGCTCTAATATCCGACGAGCTAGCGCTCAATGAAAATGGTCCAGCGGTTAGACCCTCTTACATTGCAACCCCACATAGCTTCTCCACAACGAAATGACAACGAAACTTCGAAGAAAATAAGTTCAGACAGCTGCATTTCTAACCGGTGATAAACTAGGCGGTGGTGTACGGGACCTATTTCGACGCTGTTTCGCTCTCAAACTAGCAGCTAAAAAATTGGGTGTTACCTTACTACTTACATGTGAATGTCTTAAACTTGAATGTGAATGTCCTGCATTTGTAAGTGGCGCAATTTTTTTAGGCGCACTAGAGAATACCCCCCGTGAATTCGCTCGACAGTTCAGACACTGTGTCGCAGCAATCAAATAGCTAACTTGTAGCTTGAAAAGAAAGAACCCCAAGCAGTTCCCAACTTCTTCAAAGTGGTCCTAATATACCCGTGTATTGTGGCAAGAAGAGAACACCCTAGAAAAGGCCAGAATGGCTGTACAATGGGCTTCACGCACAAATCAAGCTTCAAAAACAGACACCCGTCAATCTTTTCACCTAACTTGATCCCCAGTCAGAGTGAATGTACATGGTTAAAGCCGTTCCACTCAATGTAAAAGCCGTCGGAAGTGGAGAGCAGCGATTCGACATGTGCTGCAGCGCCGTTATTCGCTCACTGCTACCACCCAATGCAATTCAAACTTCCCGCTTTCGCAGTGCTCGCACGCCCCCTGCCTGAAACTGCGCCAGCGGGAGGAGTTCTGTTCTTTTTGTGCTTCCTTTTGCTCTAACACGAGCTGGCGTTGCACTGCCACTTTTTTTCGCTTACCATCGTAAAAACCAACCCCATGAGTGTTCCTAACTAAACGAACGCCGGCGCTGCCGATTAATCACATATACTTTGCTCAAATGTATCTGCAGTTTTCCATGCGCTAAACAACGGGGAGATGTAGAACAAGCACCAGCAGTTCACAAGTTTCGAACGCTTACGACTATGTAAGCCGGTTTGTTTTCGAAGCATCTGAGGGACACCGCTACGCCGAGCCGCCGCTACGCCGGCACGCCGTGGGGCTCTATTTGGGTCGAGCGAGCGAGCCATAACGACAAGGCGAGCCCCTAGTGCTCTGCAGTTGAAAGAAAGATTGGGTATCAGTGTACAACTCAGTGTTGGTGCCCCAACCACAAAAACCAATTACCTCCCAAACTTCTGCCAACCCTTTGTTCCCCCATGGGTGGTAAACTCTAATCAGATGCACTACCCTATTGTGCAGTCAGTAACTTTCGTTCTCTTTTTATTGTTTTGTGAGGAACAGGTGGGGCACGTAAGAGCTGCATTAATCCGTCGATGGAGCGAGTGATAGAAAAGCACAGAATGACAGTGGCGATAGCTGCTTTCGCAATGCTCACAACATCGCAGGGGAGGGGGGGTGCAGATTTTGAAGCGTGGCTTGCCACCTCCAGCCACTCTGTGCAAGGTGCAAAAACAGTGAGCCTGCCAAGCGTTAAGGGGGCAGTTGGGTCTTTTGAAAAACGGTCAGCGTTTTCTGAAAAATGGCAATTTTGGCCTTCACGGCCATCAGTCTGTAAATTTCCTCATCAAGGCATATTTTGTTGTCCATTTTAAAGTGCACTCTACAGCTCAGTTAGCGCAGAATTCGATGGTGAAATGGCTTGCAATGCAAAGCTAGCATTTCGTCCTCGGATATCTCGGCAGAGCAGGTACAACTGTAATTCTTTTTGCTTCTGATACCGAAATGTGTGGAGAATACAAGAAACTTTGAGGCGTTGGAAAATTATTGTGTTCAATTCTGCGAGATTTCTGGCAGAGAGAGCGAGTTCAGAGAGAGATGTTGTAAGATTTATCTGCCTAGCCACGTGGTAAACTGTATGGAGTGGTTATTTTGCTCGTGCATTTTTGAAGATACACCAAAGGGTGTTTAATTATATTCTTTTTTTGTTCAACTTTCAACCCTGGTGTCTGACAGGGTGGGTTGCAAAAGCACACGCATCAATCAGGCTTAACCCAGGCACACACTGTCTTCAGGACCACACAAACAGTAGAAGTGTCAACGTACAAGTAAAATGCCCAGCAGGTCAACCAAACTGGTTCGTCGGCACGTTTCACACTGTCAGCCTCCACACACCACACATCAAAGGAAATGGCCGTTTTTCAACAGCGGAGCTGCGTGGCAAATCGTGATTTTTCGCGTCTGCAGTTAAAAATACCCCGAAAATGCCGAGCGCTCGTGCGTGGTGCTTCGCGACAACCGCCCAGCGTCCCCTGCGCACGTTTGTCCAGCCAAGCATATCCTCTTAGGAAGACTGGCCAAAATTGACAAAAAAAAAAAAAAAAATTTCAACATTTGCCGTAATTGCGGCAACGTTCGCTCGGAACGAGGAAGACACGTCATAGTGTATGCCCCCTCCAAGGTGATGTCCAATGATTGTCATGTCCAAAAGAATGAAAGACGCTCACACTAGAGCAACAATGATGGTGTACGGGTCGTTGCAGCAGCGAAGAAGCAAATCGGCTGTAACCGTAGACGTAAACCACGCCGTTATGGCCACGAAGGTTGCCTACAGCTTCACTACCTTCTAGCCTTGCGCGTTAGTATGAGCTTCCCTCATTTTTTTCCACACACATGCAAAAAAAGATAACGCGCGAGGCACGACAACCGCAGCCTGAGCCACCACGCCCGCGTACCTTGGCAGCGGAGGTGTCGCGCATGTAGTAGCGCAGGGTGTCGGACAGCTTCAAGTCTTCATCCGTAGCCACCCGGCCTTCGATTTTCTGCACCACAGACAGAGGAGGACAACACCAGCGATGAGGGAGGGTGCACATGAACCACTCCCCCAGCTGATTGCACAGACGCACGTAAACACACCGCAAAAAGACGCACCTACTTTCACCAAGGCAAGCTTGTAAAACCTGCTCAGCTCACAATTTCCACAGGGTATGGATGCATAGTGCATGCTAGTTTTAACGCCGACGTACCCTACTTCACTGCGAGTACTCAGAGCATCGAGGACAAACCTGCCCGCTTATGCACCCGAGTCACTAGATAAGGATAGAGAGTATCAGCACTCTTTCCTCCTATCGTTTCGTGCCGCCGCCGAAGTCACTGCTCAGTTCGCATCACGCGACATTTGTTTACACTGCGACCTGTTCATGCATCGGGGTTCGTACGGGCTTCAAAAGCAAAAATTCCGGGGTTTTCAAGGACTTTCAAGGACCAGAAAACACATTTTCAAGGTCCCCATCTTATGTTTTATCTGGGATTATTTATAACTTTTTCAACACAATGCAAAATTTTGATATTGCCCAATACCTAAGAACATTAATGCCCATTTAGATAGGCGCTATGGGTTCATAAATGCTCCCCCAGCTTTATTTTTTATTTCATAGTTTGTATTTAAAGGTTTTCTTTTTTCCTGGTGTTTTGCTAAGGCTGTTTGATTTCAAAACTTAGTTCATGTTGCCTGCATCTCCTGCTTTGTCAGCGAGAGTATCAGTTGAAACTAACTCAGCAAGTGTTGCTGCAAGGCAGAATGAACTATGTACTACATATCCACCATTTACACGTAAAAGCAAACGCAGATGGAGCGTATGAGGCACAGCAAACATGCAATGAAAGGCCGTCCACAGACTAGATGGAACAGGCAAGATAGAGAACAGAAGCACGCTTTCATGAGAATGTATCGCGACATGAATTCTATTGAGGAGTGCTGCTCCCAATGTTGCCTCGTAATAATGAGAATCCACCAAACTTGTAATTTCATGCAATACACTGAAACTTGATTGTTACAATGTTTCTGTGCATTTTAACACCTAAAATTTACGACAAACACTTTAAATTCTTGTGAAAAGGCATTGCCATTGATTCTCTCCAAAAAATTAAAGGTTTTCAAAGACCATTTAAAAATTCCAGGACTTTTCAGCCCTTGAAGTTGACACTTCTATATTCAAGGGTTTTCAAGGACCTGTGCGAACCTTGGGTGATGAGGCGTGCCGTAGTGGAGGGCTCCGGATTAATTTTGACCACCTGGGGATCTTTAACGTGCGCGTAAACCTCGCACACATGGGCGTTTTTGCTTTTCGCCTTAGCAGCACCCGCTAATAAGCAGCACCCGCTAATCAATCCAGAATTATTGTTTCATAGACCTGACGCGAAAACTAGGCATTAACTGTGGCTACAAACCCATTTGTGTACGAGATCATGGTGTTCTGACCCACAGTTTAAACCTTAAAGAGCCTCACCCGTGCTTTCTCGAAGCTCTCCGCAACCTTGGGGAAGAACCTGGAACATAAAAAAAAAAAAAACGGTCTGCATTTAGACAGTACGCCAGTGTTGACTGATCCCACATCACTAGTTTTCAAACACTGTCGCACAAGTCGCATGGCTTGTGGTCAGTACGATTTACTAGTTGAAAACGCATTACCTAAAGACTGAACCCAGAGTTCAAGCCAAACAAATTATCACACGCCATCATACGTTACTAAAAAAGAAAAAAAGAAAAAAAAAAAAAAAGTCTCCCACCAGAAGTGATTATAATGAACTGAAAAAAAAAAAAAAACCACGATCAAACCTATGCACCTCTCACGATGTAATGCAGACGCATCTGTTGCTACAGATGGTGGTTTTTTTTGTTCAGTGGGCCAGTTAATGTTTTTGAAAGCATCGGCTTCCCTTTGTTCGCGCTTGTGTCAGTCTCTGACAACTACCCAACGAACGTTCCACGTTAAAAATGTCCCCCTGTTCACAATACCCACATTGCCAAAACCACCCGTTGGTGGCACACCGCATAAAGGCATCGCTTCACATGACTGCAAACCACTTGGCACTCCCCCCAACAAAACCATTTCCCGCTCCATCCCACATCGAAATGGCCTGCCCATTCTGCAGATGCATGCCATCTTTTCAATCTGTTCCACCTAGTATCACGGTCTCCATGCTGTCGCTGTTCACAAAACACACGCAGCCACGCCAATCCCACTTCTTTCCCCTCATTCGACGAGGAGTGCTATTCTAGCAGGCGTCTTTCCTCTTCCCTACAGCTACCCAGAAGAACGACGTCTACCGTCTCTCTAGTGGTGGTTACTTTTAGTGCTTCCAGAAAACCAGGTTTACGCTTCGCAAACAGGACCACACACTCGCACTGCTTCAAAGACCGGTGGTTGCCACACCCAGCTACGTGTGTTGGGGAAAATTTGGGAAGCTTTCGCAGGTTAATTCCCGATGCATTTCTTCCTGAAGCAGGAATCCACGCTCCCCGTCTGTCCGCAATAACTGGCTCACCCTACCTCTTACAATCATCTGTGCCGCACAGCCGTTTGAGTTTAAATACCTGTCTTGTTAGAGGAGTACCGACACGAAAATTTTATGTTCCACTTTTACTGCTTCTATCGATGCTTAACGGTATGGCGAACCCGAAACGGCACTCTGAAATACTTGAGCGCGCAATAATTATAAACATTGAACGGCCTGAAAATCGTTCGCTTCAAATTCCCGCCACTGTCATCCTGAAAGGCGCACATGACAGAATCCCGGCACGACCTCGCCGCTCTGTGCGGACGTCAAAGCACTGCGGAGGCCGGTTTTGTTTTTCGACCAGGCGCCGCTGCGGAGCTGAACGGCTGAGCTGCGTGAAGGTGCTAGGCCTACCACTGCGGCGGAAATTCGATCGCTGCTTTCAATAAAAGTCCTGATGGTGACTTCTACTGCGATCCCAGGCTATATTATTGCTTCCTCTCCCGTGTGCAGAACTTTGTTTTTGCTGACGTAGTGCCTTCCTGGGCAGCGGTTATGCCTGTAGCTCTGGCTACGTGCACCCGCTTGTGAATGCGCCTGTTCGCCGCTGCAATGCCATAGTGAAGACGGCACTAGTTTTTGACGAGCGCTGTCCGCGTCACTTCTCTTGGCTACCACGGGGTGATGTCACGCTGATGTCCATTTGCTGAGTGCCGCTCCGCGTGCTCTTCCGTCGGCACGATAAATGAGATACAAATAAAGTCTCTTCCTCGCGTTGCAGGCCGCTCATATTTCAGTCAGGGTATTCTGTTGTGTAAAGGAAGCGAACTGTGCAATAGTATTAACGCTGAAAATTGGTGTCAGAGTACTCCTTTAAGATTACCCCGAATGATTAGCTAACCATCCTAACACTCCGTTCAACCGTGCGAGCACATGCTCATTTTTTTTTCCTACTCCTCCTCCTGCTGTAACCTTCAGGCACAGAACACCTCGATTTTTCCCCCTCCTTTTTGCACACTACTTCGACGTAGCCTTTTAAAAGTGAAATTTAAACTCGCACATGAAGAGAAAACAGAAAAGCCTTCCCACACTTTGCAGCTGAAAACTCCCCACGCAGCAAAGCAAAAGTAAACAAAAAGGATTTGCCCCCCCCCAAAAAAAAAAAAAACCAAAGCTTCCGAGATCCTAAAAATTTTTTTTCTTGTTCTACCGACCGTTTCACGGTATTGCCATTTGTTGTGATAGACAGTTAATTAAGGTTTTCCATCCTCCCTACAGTAATTCCACGTTGGTGCATTGCTATCTATTATTAAAAATTAAAAAATGCATTCCCCCGAGCAACTATGAAGCACTGGTGCTCCTAAACAGGGACACACTAGTCCGCATCTGATTGTAAAACTTAGACTTTCCATATTGACCGTCCGTTCCCTCATTCAGGGGAAGAGAAAATCATAAAACGAACGCTCAAAAGCACTCTACCAAGGACTGCAAATTAGACCCGTATAAATCGCTCGTCAGACCATTGCTAGAGTACGCCTCAGCGGTACGGTCACCCTACACTGCACTTGACATAAATATGCTCGAGGGAATACAGAAAAAAAGCCATACGGTTCATTTTCGGCCGGCATGACCGCAATTTTTCGCCCTTATCTGACGCATGTTCATTGTCGTTGGAACCCCTCGCTTTTCGACGCACACTTGATGGTATCACTCTGCCATGTAATATTGCACACAGCCGCAGTTGCATTGAAGCACCAATTACTTTTTGTCGTTCAGCACGACGAGCCATGCGCCGATCTCACCCACTCAACGTTGTTCCCTTCCAGCCATTTGTAAATTGCTTTATTAAGCATTCCCTTTTTCCAGCCGTTGTTGAGATTTGGAACAACCTAGATGGTTCCCTGCGCAAAAAACCAATTGAACTGTTTTTTTGAAAGAACTGCCTAACCGTATTTTGTAATATGTTTTTAAATGCTTCGTATGTTTCAGTGGTGTAGCTTAAAGGAGCCACGAAGAGAAAATACAACTTCGTTTAATTTGAAAGTACTAGGATTCAGTCTCACTCAGCTCCATTACAGCCCCAAAAGATGTTTTTTAACGAAAAAAAAAAAAAGCAAGAAGCATTCAAAAACTTTCGAATATTGCGCCACAGTGACGTGTTATGAGCAAGAATGACGTCATACGGGCCAACAATAAAACATAATTTTCAGTGCGTTAACTGCACGTTAGCATTCAAGTGAATGCTGCCAAATGGAACTAGAGTCCCCATTACAGACGTCCAGTCATGTGTCGTCGCTACAGGTCAGTTAGGCGGCCGCCAATCGCACAAACAAGGTTCCGTGACGTCGTAGAAAAGTTGAGGGAAATTGGCTGGGGGGCCCGCAATTGCCTCACACGTTTTCTTTCATATCTCCGTTATTTGTTCGAAGATTGCGATGATATTGGTATCATCGTTATCGGGACTAAGCAGTCTTTCTAATAAACCCAACTTGTATTTTGTCTTCATGGTTAATGTATGTTCTTTTCTTTTCCTGAGGTACCCACTCCTGCTATGTCTCGTGTATCGAGACAACAGTATCTGTAAATAAATAAGTAAACAAATAAAAGGCTGCCCCTCGAGCCACGCACGTAAACGGGGGCTGGCAGCCACTCACTTCTCGAGCTCGGAGGACTCGACCGTGGCCAGCTGGGTGAGGCAGGATGAAATCTTGATGTAGCTGTCCGCAACATCTGTGTCACAGCGGGAGAGGGTTTGGGGGTGGGGAAAGACTTTGCTCAACCGCCAACAACTCCCAACAAAAGGCACAAAACACGAGCCGCGCGTTCCATTAGAACCCGTTCACCCACAAAGGGGCGGCAAACTTGGAGAAAGATTGATTCATTGATTGATTGTAGGGTTTAACGCGCCGACGCAACACAGGCGACGAGGCGCGCCGTAGTGGAGGGCTTTGGATTAATTTCGACCACCTGAGGGAGATCTTTAACGTGCGCCGAAATCTCGTACACACGGGTGGCGTTTTTGCTTTTCGCCTCTGTCAGAAAAGCGGCCGCCGCGGCCGGGAATCAAACCCGCGTGCTCAGCAGCGCAACACCTCAGCCACTGATCCACCGCGGCGGGTCAACACACGAAACGATTTCCTCAACTTTGTGCCGTGTAGGCCACAGCAAAGGCTAGCAATTTTTTTTTCTTGATAACTTCTACAGTGGACTGCCACTGAATGCAAGGCAACTGGTCAGTCTTGCAAATGGTGCAGAATCACCTTGTCACGTTCTATGAAATGGGGGCAACTGTTTTTTGTACCCTGCGACCAAGCACAGCAACAAACTGCCCCATGTTCGGCAGTTTTCATGCCCCTTTCCCTTTGTTACTCATTTCAATTTCTCTACTTGTGTGCGTCATCAGTAAAAAAAAAAAGATTTCTGTTCAATGCGAGTGCTCGTACAATGGGGGCCACGTGCAGAGCATGACACAGCAGAAGCATACTTGGGGAGCATTTCTATAAGTGGCAGTCGTGTGGTTTCAGCAAAAAGCGCTGAAAAGCTATCTCGGCTCTGTACTCTCATCTATTTCTCCAAAGGGCATGCTACAAGCAAGTGTAGACATGCCCAATCACACAATTAAGTATGGCAGAGGTAGTTTCGCGCACCCCATCCAATGAGACCTTCAGAGGGGAACAGTGGTCTTGAGCACCACAGCTTTTCCCAAAAGCCAATTTCCTGTATTTTATTTGCAGTTTGCAGGTCCCGAAGAATGTGCTTGCAAAATTTTACAGCTGTACATTAAGTATTTACAAAGCTGTCTTTACAAAGCTATTTTTACCTGCGTTTCCAAACTTTTGTGCCCTGTTTTCTCAGAACCCAAATTTTGTTTCCCACGAGGTCAACTGTTGGGTACAATGTCTCGGGATGTACTGGTCAGACTTGCACCATCATTCTTGCGGCATTCAAAAGCTTACGAATTGAACATTGCAATAAAACCACAAAAATATAGAATTTCTTTTTGCTAGCACAAGATTTGATACCGTTTGTTTTACAAAAACATTGGCAATTCATGACCTGACAGGTTTACAGTGTTTGCAAAAACAAAGTTAAAATTACTTCTGTAGCATAGTTGCACTCCCTGGTCCATTTAGAGCACACAGGGATAAAAAGTATTCCAGTTATTTCATAGGCAGAGAATCAGAAAGTTGCCGAAAATGGAAAGGCGTAACACTTTGTGTAACTGACCTTACGCCACAGACGAAAACTGACGGCATATTTGGGCTCAGATGTTAAAATACACTTAATGTGCAAATCCCAAGCACATTAAACAATAACAAAAATGTCCTCAAGACCAGTCCCCCTTAAGTCCCTCGGGGGGACCAGCTGGCTTTGGGTCCCGGCACAGTCCTGAGGACACCGCAAGGAGTCGTAGTGGCCCCCTGCCTTTAGGGCACCCGACAACCTCAGAGAGAACTACAGACGAGCTTCCACTCCAAGTGATGAGGACGCAGCGTGATGGCTGGGACTACGGCTGTTTCAGCAATGCAGTCCCCCACCTCCCATCTCTCTCCAATGCAAAGGCATAGAACCTGAGGGCTGCTTTTACGTTTTTTATATTTTTTGAGTAACAAACATTACACGAGGAAACCAGGGGGAAAAAAAAGCTGGGAGGGAGCAAAAATGTAAGAGACCTTGAAGCAAACTCCCCTTCAAAATTGAAGCCTCAGTACAACCACCACCAGTAACCAGCAAAAAAAACTAGAGAGCTGCAACTTCATCATAATCAGCCACGTGGGGGCTTTTATTTGGCAAACACTTTGCACTGCAAGAATGTGTGTGTGTGTGCAGTGAAGGAAGTTACATAGGGGCTAAAAGTGTTGCATGAATGCGTTCGCCTGGCCTTGCAGAGAGCCCGCACCTGCGGTGCTATGAAAAAACGTTGCGCATTTTTTTTTTGTTTTCCCCATGCTCATATCCTATTCCAAGTCTCGCGTCCACCTGCTTAAAAATTCATTGGATGTAAAAAAGGCCCACAGCAGTTCTTTTGGCCTAGACAGCAAATACACTTTCCTAACTTCACTTTGGCACGCTTCAAAGCTACCAGGTATCGTGGTGCTGGCTACCTTCAAAGAACAGTCCTGCTTTCCATGCCAACCAGGCACTCCGAAATTTTCTTTTCTGCCTCGTTTATTCCCCAGACTACAGCAATTCCTGTGCTGTACAAATGCCACGTGTGGCAACAATGCCCATTGTTTCGGCTGATTATGGCAAAACAGCCACTTTCCTCTTGCCCTGTGCTGTTCTCCCCCGCTAGTTAGCATTTCCGCCAGCTGGAATACTGTCTGCATCACGGAAACTGTACGAAATCATTATTGGCATCGATAAACAGACAACTTTTGTACTTTCTTTTTTTCTCTCCTTTTGGTGTAAATGTCGCGGCACATAAAGAGTGCATACTTTCTCACCCCGTTGAGCAGTTAATCTTTAGTTCTGCTCAATGGTTTGTAATGAGCACATCGCGGCACAACTAATTAACCTGCCGCGGCGCAAGAAGTAAACTGCAGTTTCAACAATTTGTTTTCGAAGGGTCCAAAAACTGTTCCCTCTTGTTTTGCATCCTTTTCGGAGGTACCCGCATATTCAATATTCGAAGACAGTGTTTTTGCCTCGTTCATTTCAATTCGTATTCGGAAATTTCAATATTCACACATCCCTAGTTATGCGCCCATTTGTGGGCCTGTACGCAAACTCACGAAGGTAGGAAAGGCCTCCAGCAGTTGTCTCTGCCCCGACCGAAAATGCACTTTCCCAATACTTTAGTGCGTTTCAAACCTATTACACTTAGTGCTGTTGAGTGCTTTTGAAGGATGGCCTTTACACATGTTATGCCCCAAGTGCTACGGTTCCCATTACAGGTCAAAGGGGTGCAGTTCTGACCAGGCTACAAGCTTCACGGACACCCAATACCTTCACTTTTCCTCTGTACCTGATCTCAGCAATACCCTTGTCATACAGCAGATGTGATAGCACTAGCGCTAAATGTCATTTAGCGGCTAACTGAGGTTGGGGAGCTCATTCAGTGGCCAAATGAGTAGCCTCGACAGCAGCAGCATGTCACTAGACAAGTTCAGCAATAAACCAAGGAACATTGTTTCTAAAAACTGTCAGTAAACATATGTTTGCCTTCATACCGTCTTTCAAATAAAGACAAGTACTTACAAAAAAAATCTCATCCCCAATGCGTGCGCTGTTCTGATACGGACTATTTGCGGACTTGTCTCGGCTTGTAATCTCTACTTATGCCATGTGGAACGGCGATTCTCCTCTTTGATTGAAAAAAAAAAATTGTTTTAAAACACTATTACGTATAAAAACATTCTAGGCGCACTTGAACCATAATTTTGTGAGGTTGCTAATCGTCGCCGCTACCACTATCAAATGATGTTTGCTTCGCCCGTGCAGACCGACACTGCCAAACCAAACGGCGTTAACCCTTTGAAGCCCAAAACTTAATTTTTTTTGCTCAAGATTGTGAAAACATTTTAATGATCTAACAAAAAAAAAACTTCCGGCATCAAAAATAACGAGTAAGAAAAAAAATTTGGTTCACTAGGACGGGCACAATGACCCACTGGACACTGGCTGCCTGTATCATCAGTTAAACAAGAAAGCCACCTTGATTAGCAGCTTTATTTATGGTTCGAGTGAAGACAATAACGCAAGGTTTGTATTGCTATCATTTGTATTAACAACGAAATCACACAATTTCACTTACCCGTCACTAGCCAATTGAGATCCAGGGCTTGATGCGAGTTGACACACATAAACAAGACTTTTTTTAGCGCACGGAAGTATGTACTGCCCTCTCTTTTTAAATTTTTTGAAGGTCCGGGAACCTTTGTCTGTCAACAGATGGTGTTTAATGTTGAAAAAAAAATTAGTTTCAGTTAACTATTCAGTTAACTGAAAGGGTAAACAGCTAATGTCGTTCACTTCGAAGGACACTAGATTTGCTGTGCGACAGGTATATAATAGACACCAGTAGAAAAGGTGATTGATTGATTGTAGGGTTTACCGCGCCGACGCAACGCACGCGATGAGGCGCGCCGTAGTGGAGGGCTCCGGATTAATTTTGACCACCTGGGGACTTTAACGGGCGCCAAAATCTCGCACACACGGGGGGCGTTCTTGCTTTTCGCCTCCATCGGAAAAGTGGCCACCGTGGATGGGAATCGAGCCCGCGACCTCATGCTCAGCAGCGCAACGCCTTAGCCACTGCGGCGGGTGAGCTGGCCAATCATCACTGCTATCCCTACCAAATGACGTTTGTTTCGCCGTGTACACCCGTACGCCCAAACCAAATGCCATTAGCAGCTAATGTCATCGCCTTGAAGGACACCCAATTTGCCGTGCGACAGAAGTACGAGATGCCAGTCAGGAAGGAACGGCCCACTCACTCTTGTGGGCGCGGGTCATGCGGTCGGCCCGCTGGGTGGCGTCGCGCAGGTGGCCGTGGTACTCGGTGAGGAAGGTGCGCTCGTGCTCGAAGAAGTCGTCCACGTCCCGCTGGGTGGAGGACAGGCGCAGGTCGTCTGCCGACTTGCCCAGGTGGCTGAGCAGGCCCGCCAGCCGCTCCTTCTTGTTCTTGCCCCGCACGCTCAGCTGCCGTGGGACACCGAGGGAGAGGTTACGAGAAAGGCATTTGCAAAACCCCCACAACCACCGAGGGAGGTTCGCAGAGCTTCCTTTAATTGTTTTAAAGTAAAGTCGGCGAAACTTGTACGTCTTGCCGCTTTTCCCCCACCGATTTCAAATGTGCCATTATTGTTTGAGAAAGTCAATTGGTTACCAAGATAACTGGAGATAATTGGTCATTTTTGGAGGAACCACTGCTCTTAAAACAGCTTCACTCACTTGTGAATTAGTTACTAAGGTAATTAGAGATAAACAAGCCATAAAACTGCAATCTTTATATTTTCCGGTACTATGCACCCTGGTGATGAGTGCAATAAGAGAATCAGTTGTTTGATGCAACGCTTGGAACTAATTTTACAGCTCATTAAAGGGACACTGAAGTGATATGTAAACATTGCGGGATTACTAGCGCAAATTCTAGTCTGGAGTCCCCAGGCCATGTTTCGACCACTCTAGGCGCGTTTACGCGATTTTATTTAGTAGAAAAACTAATTCGAAATGCTGTCCTCCTCTCTTTACGCTCGCCATTTTCTGTGGCATTTTCGTGTGACGTCAGGAGGGGATGAGCTGGCAATTGGCTGCGCCACGGCTGCGCTACTGCACGGCTCCCCGGCCGACAGAGTCAGTCGGCCCAGCGTTTCGTCCGCCGGCCGCCGGCGGGTCGTCGCAATCAAGGAGGTTAAAAAAAATTGCTTGGTCGCAATTCGTTCGCTTGAAACGAAGCCAGGACACGTTTGTGAATGGAAGAATGTGGTACACTGTACTGCTAGGTCAAGGTCCAGCGCCAAGTCAAGGCGCTGCACACAAGCGCACATGCGACGCTTCGCTGACTGGTACGCCAGTAGGAAAATATAAGGCCTCTTGAAGGCGGGAGAAGAGTCAGCGAAGTCAATATAGGTACTAAGGAAATAAAATCAACTGATATTTTTACCGTACAGCGTAAAACTAGGGCGCGGGAAGCACTTTTTTGCGCTGGGCGAACAAGCACAGCGGTCAGCAGCACGACTACGCATCTGCGAACGCTTTTCCATCTACGAAATGCAATTGCTAGACGTGAGCTACTGTGGAAACTCGGGCGACGCTTACTGCACGATCGCAGTACAACTAATAGTCACCTAAGCTGCTGAAATGCCAAAACTAAATAAAAGTGTAAACCGGTTATACAGTATATACCCTATATTAGCAACACCTCCGCGGGCCGCTCCGTGGTTCAGTGGTCTGGGGTGCTAGGTTTGTCACCGCGAATGTTTTGCAAGTCACGAGTTCGAATGTCCGCGGGTACGTGCTTTTTTTTTTGTAAGTTAACTTTTTTGTTTTCCGCCGATGTTTTCTTATTGAGTTCACCTTTTTTTTGGGCCGCAACGTTCATGGCTACACGAACTAGTTCACAAAACGCGCGCAGGCTGGCACTGGCGCGCTAGCGAGTTCTCGTTGGCGCGCTGTTGCCATAAGCACCGACTGCTTGCAGGCAGTGGGCACAGGCAAGAATAACAGACCCTGGCCTGGTGCGAACACGCTTTTTACGATACAGGCATGAGGGAGGCAAGCTCCAAATATGGGGAAAAGCGCATGACATTTATGCGTCTGCGGGTACGCGGAGGCGGTTCATGCACTGCGTAGGTCTCGGCTAGTGAATGCTACCACTACAAGCCGTCCTGGGAGGCTTATCTTGTGCATTTTACAGCCGACAACCTGGTAGAAGCGCGGTACGATGATTACTGAGATATTGAGAATGCCCATCTAACAACACCATTGGCTATGTTTTACAGAACCGAAACCGAAACTTGTGTGATTGCTAACCTTGGGCATCGTCCAATCACGGCGCCCCCTCTCTCCTCAACGTCACAGCTTAGTGTGTGCGGCCGCCGCAAAACCGCGCATGGTAGTTTTTCTTCTTTCGCGCTTTGTAAAATAATTACCGATTTGTCAACCGGATGAACGATGAAAGTGTGCTAATTTGAGCCAGTCTACGCAGTGCAAGCAAAAACGGGAGCTTGACAAATTCACTTCAGTGTCCCTTTAAACCTTGGCGGCACTAGTGGCAAGAAACCATTTGCAATGCCCACAAGTTCAGCGAGCTGTAAAATTGGTTCCAAGCGGTGCATCAAACAACTGATTCTCTTATTGCACTCATCACCGGATGCATAGTACTGAAAAATGTAAAGATTGCAGTTTTATAGCCAACACTGTTTTGTCTGTTCCTCCAAAAATGACTAATTATCACTACTAATTATCTTGGTAACTAATTGACTCACGCAAAAAATAATGGCGTATTTGAAATCAGTGGGAAAAAAGCAACACGGCTGACAACTTTCACAGAGTTTTCTTAACAACTAAAGGAGCTTTAAAGGCAGCATCTCCCCCCAAAGCCAGTCTTCCCCCTCACCCCTTCCACCACTTCCACCCTTTGGCCATTTATTTCCCCTTCAGCTGACTCCCCCCGTGAATCCCGGAAGCGCTCACCTCCTTCTCGTACTCGAGGAAGACGTGGAAGTTGTGGTCGACGCGGAAGACGGGGTGCAGGGCCAGCCGCTGCAGGAACAGCTCGTGCATCGCCACCGTCTTCTTGAACGTCGCCAGGTACTCCCTGCACCGTTATCGTCATCACGCCCGTCATAATCATTACGGGGGAGGACAGGGCAACGTTCTCCTCTAAGACACAGTTTCCACTACAACACAGGGCTCTATAAGAGACCACTGAGGGTGCAGAAAGGTGGGGAGAAACCGCCTTCCCTTCGTGTACAAGGTAGTGGCTGCGGTGTGCAGGAACACTCAATTATGCCACTAGCAGGCACTGGCCCCCAGCCCCACACCTACCATCGCAGAGAATGAAAGCAGAAGCACACTACTCCAAGAACAGGTGCCGCAAAGCATTGTAAACAGAAAACCAGGAATCCCAAGGCAGTGGAAAAATTGTACAAAATGCATTGCTCCCTCCCTCCCCTCCGCTGGAATGGTACTGTTATGAAATTCCTAAAATAGCATTTTCAAAGCATTTCCAAAATTGAAAAAAAAAACATGCACCAGCATTTTTCGCTCGTGGGGCAACAGGCGTTCCCGCACTGGAGATTACATCAATACCCAGTTGGGCTTTCTTATCCAGACTAAGGCAGCTTGAGGGAGACCACATTATCACAATGCACGCAAAAAGAGAAGCATACAGATAGGAAGGCTTCTCTTTCTATCCACCAGATTTCAGCTTTCTAACTGAAAATGTCTAAATATTCGCTTGGATTCACAATGATTAAGACAAAATAGTTGTTAGATGCGACGCATCTCTTGCTCTGAGGCATCTCCCTCCTGCGTCGGCGTTGTCCGGCGTCCGCACGCCAGCTGCGCATGCGCGACTCTCCTCCCATCTTCTCTCCGACAGCTGTGCGCGCAACGCTCTCACTCCGCCTCATTATCATAAACAGCTGTGCGCGCACGGTTCGCTGCGCTCCCGTCGCGCAAGCGTGCGCATGCGCGACTCTCCTCCGTTGTCTCCTCTCCTTGAGGCGCTGTGAATATAAAGCGGGTAGCGCGCTGCGGCAGTTCAGTCAGCGCTCGCTGTCGTTCGACTCCGCGTCACTGTGCTTGACGACTGCATGCTCGACTTGATTCTTCCGATGAAGACGCGATGGAAGCGATGGTCCCTTCATGAAAAGTAAAATTACGCCCATCTTCCCGCGTATGAGAACACCCGCATGTGATGGACTGCATCATACGCATTCACAACACGTTTCACCCCATTTAGAGAATCAACCCAATGGAAACGCCAATTGAACCCCCCGATGCGTCGCATCACACCAGGGTTCCCTCGCGGGAAGATGGGCACAATTTTTATTTCGTGTTCGCATTGGAACCAACTATCGCAATTTGCACGCGCATACCAGTATGTAACAGCCAACGGCAGCCTTTGGCTGCATTGCGTCGCTGCACACTCGGCAATTTTGCCTAAATGGTTTCCACCTAGATCCCCCCCCCCCCGCTAACATTGCAACTGTAAAAAAAAAACATCCTGCCCAATTTTACAGTGACACGAGAAATGACAAAACCGGCAGATAAACCGTCAAACCCTACTAACAGCACAAAACTTCAACGAGCACTCTCTGTGCCATTTGATTAGGCACCAACGCTTTTGCGTTCAGCACTCGTATAAACAAGAGCGCTTAGGAGTCCGTGGCATTCATGCTTTACTGCATCCAAGAAAGCACTGTGCTTATTCAAATCTAGGCTGACAGCACTTTTTGTATCTTTAGGTACCAAACTCCCAGGTGACCTCAGGTTCGAGGATTGATATTAAAACGTCGAGTAGGCATTGAATCACCGGAAAATCACAGGCAGTTGGGGCCGCCTCATGACTCCACTAGTAAAGACAGCATTGCGGGCCCTAGCAACCGTAGCATTGCCAGTGCAGCGACAGGCCACCGTTTTGACTCCAGTCAATGTTCCGTGTTGACTGGGCAACACAGGTACAATGGTGCCAAGCAGGCAGTGTCATTAGAGTGCCACTTTAACGACAAGTTCTGCAGCCAGCTGAGAAATCAAGCCTCCAGGTCAAGAGGGAATTGTCAAAAAAAGCCGGAGTTTAGTGAATCAGAGCCCGTTTGAAAAGTATTAAGCTCCCGTTCCGTTTCGTAGCTGTTGCCCTCCTCTTTTTTTTCTTTTTTAAGATTGTCTTTCTTTGTCTACATCATCCCGAAAATTTTGGTCTGTGTGTCTGTACTCCGCCATTCGACAAAAAGTTAAAAGAACTCCTGAGCAAGACAACTACAGTGGAACCCCGATCGTAGGACTTTCAAGGGACCGCGACAAAGCGTCGTACGACCGGGGTGCGGGCAAATGAAGGCCTAGTAGACGGTCTCACGCCGCAGATTAGCTAAGAACTTATTTAAACTACTATATTTAACGCATTGTCGCATGATTTGCAAACCTTACCTGAAATCCTAAGTTTAAAAAAAGAAATGCCTATGTTGTGCCTTCCTCCACTCTATGGCATCCGCGACACCCGTGCCGTCCAGCACTATTTATAGCCGCCAACCGACGGCTCCCGTGATCGACATAAGCCCGACTTGGTCAAGCATATTGAAGTGACAAAAGCGAGTGTGAAACTGCCACGGTCAAGCTAAACGAACAATAGTACAAGGCGGCGATGTAAAAAAATGGCATTGCTGTACAGGGTAGAAACCCTTTGAGCAGTCCCGTGTCATCGCTATTGGGTCGAAGTGCTCAACACTGCTGTTACCATTTCCCACAAGACCAAGCAATGCGAAATAGGTAAGACGATTCAAACTTCGCGAGTAAACCGTATTGCGGCGAAAATTTCAGCGCGGTCTTGCTACAGTGGGGCCCTTCGATTTACAGTCTCGAACTCACCGCGGACACTCCCTGAGAAGCAGTCCTGCATTCGATTTTCCCATGTATCCCTATGGCTTCGGGGAATCCTCCTACTACCCGCGGACTATCCGCAGTGAGTCACAGACTGTAAACCAAAGAGCCCCAGTGACTTACTGCAGCCACCAGCGAGTGACCCAAAATGGCAGTGCCAACGTATTCGTGTCTCTACCCTTGTGGCGGATGCACGCGAATCGAGGCGCCCTAGCAAAGAAAGGAGTGGAGTGACAACGCGGCTTTGAAGGACACTGATCAGCCAAGAACAGAGATGTTGGGAGAGAGAGCGTCGTGAAAGGAAGAAACTTGGATCGAGCGGGTGGGAAAAGCGAATGTTTGGCCGTTGCCGTGGTGTTGCATCGTATGTGCTTTCACATTCGTCGGCGGCTCGATGGGAGCTTGAAATTCATGGTTAGCCTGCCACCTCAAATTCAACTTGTCGTGGTTGGCGCATTGGTGTACTGCTGCCGCGTGGTTCCGTTGAAGGTTAACTCCCGTTCACAAGCACCCGCCTGCTGGCTTGCGTCTGTTCAGTAAGTGGTCTGGCCCACCTGCGGACCTTTGCACACCAAGCAGTGTCAAACGGGGGTTCAGAATAAAGAACGGTCGGGACGAGGCGGCAAAGGGGTGTAAAATATGGGAAAAACGCCGGTTTATCCACGCCAGGGTCTGTCGTACGAAGCAAACCGCACGCACCCGAGCGTCATATCATCGGGGGGTTTCTAATGCATTATTTCAACGGGGAGCTTGCCTGGAATTGTGGTGATGCGCCGTAAGAAGAGGGTCGTCGTAAGTTGAAGGGACGTACTATTATGAGCAATATGAAAGGGACCACCGGAACGCGTGGCAAACAGCCTCGAAACAGACTCGGAGCGATACGCGGATGGCACTGTGAAAACCAAAGGGGGAAAGGAGGGCGCTCTTCCACTAACTTGGCACTCCCACCGCGCTGGTATTTCTACAAAGCAGCAGCCTACGTCATTTCGCCGATAATATGGCATCGTCGGACGACAGCCAATAAAACGCACGGCGGGAATGGGGACAGTTGTTGGAACACCATCCCCCTTACCACTTTGTTTCCGACGGCGGCGGCTGCGTATCACTGATGGCTGGGTCTGAGGGTGCTTTCTACGCGTTCCTGTGTTCCCTTTCATATTGCTCATAATAGTACAAGTGGGGTTCCACTTTATCCACTTTATGAAGCCAAAATAGTTTCCAAACTATAACGTCTGGTAGCACACTTCATTCTGTCAATATTGTTGAGCAAGGAAAAAAACAAAAGGCATAATGGAGGCACAGCACCAATACAAACCTACAGCAAGCCAGTATTCTAATTGAAAATAGACGCACCTGATAATTGCGATACCAAATAAAAAATAAGTGTTGACACCAATATTTCGACCGAAGAATACACAGAGCCAACGCCTGAGCCTATGCCTCATGTCAGCATTCCATCCATTGCAACAATAAAAAAACATGCCAAAAATATGACGTGCGAGAAGTGGACGCCGCACGGGTGGCGAAAGACCGTCTTTTGACAACATTTGCAGCGAGCTGAGCAGATACGCGGCCAATTTTTTTTTTAACACCGAAGCTGTTTAGCAAATCGCAATTTTTCGTGCGCGCAGTTAAAAATACCGAGATATTGACGAGCACGCGCACGCGAGCGTGGGCCTTGCGGCGACCGCCCGGCAGTTTGCATTTTGCCGGCGACCGCCCGGCAAAATGCCAAGCGTTTCTGTGTGCGTGCCACGCAACGACCGGCCAGCGTCCCCTGCGCACGTTTGTCACGCCAAGCATACCCACTTAAGGAGATTGGCCAAGATTGGGAAAAATTAAAAAAAACTCCAACGTTTGCCGTAATCGTGACAACACTTGCTCGGTACAAGAAAGACACGTCATAGCGTATGCCTCCTCCAAGGTGATGTCCAAGGATTATCACTTCTAAAATGTGAAGGAAACTCGCACTGACAGCAACAATGCTCGAGTAAAGGTCGTTGCAGCAGCGAAGCACCAAATCGGCTCTATACAGCTTCGCTACCTTCAAGTCTTGCATGTTAGTGTGAGCTTCCTTCATTTTTTAATGGCTTACACGCAACGCATTTTTTTTTTTTTCGAGTCTTCCTATTTTGATGGGGGGGGATAAGCTTAGAATGGGGGCCAGCCTACACCGAGTAAATGCCTCGGGAAAGGTCTCGGACCCCACAAGGACAAGAAGAAGAAGGAAGATGGCGCAGGCAAGACCGCAGACTCACGCCTCGAGCTCCTGCTTCATCTTGGCGAACTCCTCCTTGGTCATGGAGCCCTCGCCCTCGCCGAGCTTCTGAAGCTTCTCCCGCGAGGCGTCGAAGTCTGGCCGCGGAGGCGCCGGGGGAATCTGCACAAACACGACGGCAACACTGCACCTGGCGCACCCCTCGCTCGGCCAACCACGGCTACCACACAGACAAGTACCCAAACCTGAACACCTGACACCAATTAGTCACGAAGAACGTAGAGCTTACTGCGGTTGGCCTTTTAAAAGACAGCAGTCAAGAGGACTACACAGGTATTAAGGAGGGCACAGGGATCTTTGGGACCAAAAAATTTGTCCAAGAAAGCACTTTTTCAGGTATAACTTTTCTCTCGTAATCTGCAGTTTATCCTGCGGAAATTCCGTACTGGGAACAGCACCAGGTACCTCTAAATACCATAGACCGATTTCAACAGAAAAAAAATTTTGCCACAATTACCCACTTCGTCCCACGAGTGGTATCGCAGAGGTAGGAAATTCCCGAGAGGTACATCCCAGCATGTGGTGCAGCTAGGAAGACCATTTCTCTTGCAGTGTGAAGCTGAATGTTTAAACCGTGCGATATGGGAAGCAGATTTTTTGCATTTCGTGTTTCAGTAGTTGTTTAATTAGCCTTATTTTTAACTGGTTAGCAGGATTACTGCAAACAGACAAATTAGAATTGATGTAAACTTGTATGCGATTGCGAAACAAAAAGACTGCTTCCCGCATTTCATTCTCCACAACTTCTGGTATATTTTTTTTTCTGGTATCTTCATACGCTGCTGGTATTTTGTTGTTGAATACATTTTCCCCTATTCTCAAGAACAATCCAGGAAGATGTTTAATTAACTTGGAAACTGATTACCTCACATCAAAACCAATTGGAAATTTGAAATAAAGAGAAAAAAAAACTGAGCAAGCCCATCCAATTTCATCAAAATTGGCTGGAAAGCAAAAAAAAAAAAAAAAAAACTTTCGAAAAACATTGTGCCCCTTTAATAGTATAAAGAGTTGGCACTACACGTTGCAACTTGGTTTAACCTTTGTTTCCCAGTATGTAAATTACTCGCGTAACAGCCCCGGCAGCGTGAAGGCCACTGGAGTGTAAACCCATCAATGTACCTTCAGACGTCAGCAGTACAGTCTGGCACTGACTGCATGGCTAACAAGAGGGTGGTTATGAATAATTGTCACCACCCTACTTACATCCACTGCTAGACAAAGAAAGGACTCTCTCCTGACATAGGAAATTTCAGCCCCATGCTTACTTAACCACAGCCTACTGTCCACTTAGCCATCGTCAAGGCATAGTTTTGCCGTTCACACTAAAAATGACCTTCAGTTTGTACATGTTCTGCTTTAATTACAACGCGCTAAAAAGTCAAATACGGTATAAGCACACTGCATAGAAGCAGCAAGGATGGACAAGCAATGCATGGTACAAAGGTTTGTTTCTAGGGTTTGGGTTTAACTCTTTCACTATGGCGCCATAGGCCATCAGACGCCGGTGTCCGATGATTTTAAACGTCCCACGAAAGCTAAAAACGGGGCCTGGTGGACAACTAACGCCATGTGGCGTATTTATTGACAACTCATTTTTCAATTTTATTATGTTTTGTTGATATTTCGCGTGCAGAGACCCCGCCAAGAGTGAAATTTGAACCCGCGGTAGTGGCGAGTTGTGTGAAAACGGCGTCTCGCTGTATTTATAAACAAAACAGGCTTCCAATCTGACGACTGTGGCATTGATGTGTATGGTCTGGACAACGTATGGTAGGGATATTTTGCCAAATGCGCTGCGTCATATCGCGTTATTACCTTCATGATAGCCTGGCACTCGTGTCAGATTACCGCTACGGAGCGATGCGCGACACTTCTCAAGAGCGCTGGATTTTTTTTTCTAGTTTTTTGCCACTAAAGTGAAAAGGATTTCATGTCAGAACACAAAAAAGTGTGCTTGGATGCATGACCGACTTATACTCAAGTGGCTTCGAGGAGTGGCACAGCCGTCAGTTCCGCTAGTTTGACGGGCCCACAAAAATACAAAATTTGATGTACAGCGTTGATATATATATTGAATCATAGCCAAGAAATGTAGGAACAATTTGTATATCTCAGAATTTGTAGAATAATTTTTAGGCTCATTACAATCTCCTATACACGTTGCGTGCATACTTTTTTGTGCGTTTTTTTTATTACTTGACTAATCAACTGTAAGTAATTGTACCTTTCACAAAACTGCTGGTATGTGTTTGTAAGAGCAATCTATAAGCTACAATTACATGCATAGCAATGCTAAATGTGTCCACAAGCTCAAGAGAAAAAAATAGTTTTGTGGAAGCACTCAAAATCGGCCTTTTTTCCGCCGTAACGAAAGAGTTAACACACCGACGCAACGCAGGCAATGAGGCGCGCCGTAATGGACAGCTCCGGATTAATTTTGACCCCCCGAGGGGGATCTAACGTGTGCCGATGTCTCGTACACAGAGGCGTTTACACTTTTCGCCATCGCGGTCCATTTTTTCGTGGTCACAAAAGAGTTAACCCCTCAACGTTCCAACCAGTGCTGCCACCTCCTACAAGTAAACAAATCTTCAAGCATTGCGGGTTGAACGGCCGCCTCTGGGCTACGAGACATGTAGTGGAGGGCTCCACATCAGCTTTGGCCATCTGGGGATCTTAAATGGGCCATGAAGACAAAATACTAGTTTGTTTTATTAGAAATATTTCGTGTTCTGTAGTGCCCCCAGCGCTTGTCCGGAAGCATACGATGCTTTATTCACTGCAAAAGTTAATGAATTAAAGCTAAAATTTTGATTCTCACGCCAAAACGCGTATTCGAAAAACGTTTGCAATGACATAAGAACAGGCCTTTCGGCTAAACTTTGTGCGGAGTGGAGAATTGCTTACTGTTAGTCAACCTTGAAGGCACCACCAGACCGCCGCAAGCCATTTTCTGCCTTTGGTATGTTTGTGACCATATTGAACCTGGTTGTTTTTGTTCATGGAGAAAATAATCTTTCGTGAAACATGGTGCTCGCTCAACAAATGTGGCGACTTTAGACACCGTTGCTTGCGTCAGTCGGCCAGTGTCGTCCGAGACAACCCCAAAGCCCCGCAGTGCTGTGCAGCTAAACGAAGCATAGTGCGCGCGCAGTACCAACACCAGTACGCATCGATACTGTTACGTTCACGTGTCCTTTCGTAACTTCCGCTGTTTGTCCCACCATTCTTACTGCTTCCAAAAGATTGCGCCCTAAATTTAAACGCAAACAGATCATTCAGCAAGCTTATAAGCTCTGCCTAATCTGAGTTTGCTTTTGCCGCCCTCCGCCAATCGCAGAGCTGGCTCGTATGACATCGTAAGTTCTGTTGTGGTAAATGAGCGAGTGGGTCGCATGGCCATTCCCTTTTTTCCCCCATTATACAGCTCATTTGAGCGAAGCTTATGTTAAAAGTAGTGTCAGCATGATTCTAACGAGGCGATCTTTAAATGAACCAAACTTGCATCTTGTCTTCATGTCCCCTTTAAATGTGCCCCTAAATCCCCACACAAACGTTTTTTGATTCTTGCCTCCATCAGGAGAAGTACACATGACCACTCGCGTTTGTTCTGCTGCTCTAACTTTCCGCCCAGCGCCCGAACGCCATTATGTGGGTGGGTTTAAGATGCGCTCGGGATTTTAAAGGGCAAGCGAAGAGGCAGTACTGACGATCATCCCGGCATAGTCCTCACTCTCCTCCAGGGCGTCATGGAGCCAGATGAACTCCTCGTGCTGCCGAAGCACCGAGAACTCCGGCTTCTGGAAGTCCGAAGCGTCGTCTGCCAGAGAGAGAGAGGGCCGTGCGGGCTGCCGTTAGCGATACCCGGCGATCCACGGCACAGCTTGCACCGCAGATGCTTCGAGAGCATCATCAACGTACCCAACACAGTGGAAAGACCGAACACACGAAACACACGAGCCAAGTTACTGCTCCGCACAGCCACGGTAATGAGATACGCTAAAGGCAATTTCCAACTCGAGGAACTATTGCATGCTACGAGGCCATATTTTCATTACCGATTTCTGTCAATGGTATGTGCTACAAATGATGCCCCTACCGGGGTTGCAAATCAAAAGCAGGAGTTGAAGACAGTACCCAAATGTGCCAGCTTGGTCAATACCAACACATTCATCTATTGATTGTAGGGTTTAACGTGCCGATGCAACACCGGCGATGCGGCACGCTGTAGTGGAAAGTTCTGGATTAGTTTTGACCACCTGGGGATCTTTAACGTGCACCGAAATCTCGAACACAGGCGTTTTCGCTTTTCGCCTCCATCACAAAAGCAGCCACTGCGGCCGGGAATCGAACCCGCGGCCTCGTGCTCAGCACGCATCTAGTTATTAAGCCCTCAGTTGTTTTAGAAGCGCGCGTCGATGCCCAGTTCTTGGGGAAGTGTTTAAGTTGCAAGCAAGTAATGGCACCCGTCAACGGACTCCATTAGCAGAAAGCTCTTTTCTACTTTGTTCGCAGCTGGGAACGAAAAGACAAGCATATTTTTGGGGAGTGCCAGATTCACTTCTACTGAACAAAGGCCCCCACAGGGTTTTTTGCTTTGTGGGAAATGGGGGGAGGGGGGAACACGATTATTGCGCAACTTCGGCCAATAAGTAGACAGCACCGAGAGTTAATTGACAACCACAAATGAACGCGTTAGCTTGTGGTTTGGTTTGGACAACAAAAGCTGCCGTGCTTTCTGATCTATACTCAAAGGAAAACAGTCCTGTAATCGCTCGTTTTGAGAAGCCCCATTATATGAGATTCGAGATTGACGAAAGAGGCTGTACAATTTGGTCCTGACCATTCAGGCCAACTATCCCACATACGTTACCTCACAAAGCTTCTCAACAAGTCCTCTTGCTTTTTCTGCACTATACGTGAAACCAACTCACACTGCCAAATGTTCTTCGATACCATGAAGGGCAGCAAAGCTGCTATTTGCCAAAGCCTGCAATGCGCCGGGAGACCGGGTGTAACCACCAAGGAAAGGAAAAACACTGTGATGACAGCCTTGTGTGAAACACCTCATCCCGCAAGGGCTGTTGCTTTGTACATTTGAGAAATAATTTTTTGAGACAAAGTGCTTGCAGGACGATGACCCTTTATAATAAGCCAAGGCATTGCAAAGCCTCGCTGAGAGATGTTTCGGAGCCAGTCACATTCGGTCTTCCCACAGAGTCATTTCGACAAAAAACTGAGCCCAGATATCACCTCAGAGACAATTGCTAGGGTGGTTATTTGAGGCAGCAACAATGTAGGAGGGGCTCATGCACAAACAGTCGAGAATTCGGCGGCTGAACCGAATGCCATGAAACTTACTAACGCTGTGAGCGAAAATATATATGTATCATTTCGCTGCCTCCTTTCACTCAGTTCTGGCTGTAATAATGGTATGGTAATATTCCGTGTGGCAATGCTGTGTGGTTCGTTCTAGTTACTGTACCAATAGCTGTTCTTTTTTGTTCTACGGAATGTTTCCTATTTTGTTCCCACTCCACCAATGTAACCTATTTTTGCCATTTTTACGTGTGTTTATTTCATCCTTTTTGTAGCTTTTCTGACACCAGTGTAACCCCCCTTACCCTATGTAATACCCTCTCCGAGGGCCTTTACGGTTTTTTAAAATAAATACATAAATGTTTCTGAACCAAAGGAAACCATACAGAATGTCCCAAAAATCAAGTTTAAGCAGGATTATCCAGTATCTAGCTACAGCAAATGATACATCCGGCAGGCAAACAAAAGCTAACTACTGTACACGTCTTTCCATTTCCCACTCGTGTCGAGTCCTCAGCGTTTCACGTCCGGTACACAACGAAGTAAGAGTACAGACCCACACCAACTCACCCAAGCAGCCTCCCCCCTCCCCCGTTTTCCAGTAACGTGAATATTGATAGTCATTTCGTCGGCACTCCATGACCAGAGCAGGCCACTTCCCTCACCTTGGTGTGGACGGTGAACTTGACCTTGTCCCTCTCACTGAGGGCGTCAGAGATGTCCACCACCAGAGACTGGTCCGCCAGGTCGATCGTGTCTGACCGCATCTGGAGCAGTTGCAGGAGATCACACACTTGTAGAGCAAGGCCCGACCGAGAACTCACTGCACTACTGATAGCAAACCACGGCCCTCAAAAACAACAGGCTTCAAAGTGCGGCGTGGTTTCCATGAGATCAGTCAGCTCCAAACGGTCTCCTCCTACGAGCAATACACGGCTTACGATGTCATAAAGATTTCACATTAATTCAGTGGCTGCTGAAAAGCGCCACGATTTTCGACTCGTTCTCCACCAAGGTTGGCCTCCCCAACCCCATTCACACTAACCATCTGCAACAACGTAACATTTGTCACAACTACTACACTGCTTCGTCATAACGCGGAAACACTCAAAACGCGCAAGATACGCCCGACTAAAGGAGGCGTTGCTTAGGCACGCCCCACTAACGGGGGGGAGCAAACATTCCGAACCACGGGACCGACGCAACCGAACCGCACAGCGCCCGTCCAAGAGCGAGCAAAAAGGGGCGTCAACACGGGCCCGTAGAGATTCTTCGAAGAGTTCGCCGACGCCGGTGGCGGCGAAGATGACATGCCGAAGACTTCGTTCCCTATCGAAGGCGTAGTTACCGCGTGACCGGAAAAAAAAAGAGGCAGCGAGCAAGTGACAGCCGGCGGCGAAGCCAGCTGTTGCCGTCGCCCAATCGGCGAAGGCACGCGAAGACTGTAGCTGTGGGGATGCCTTCGTGACATCTGGCATTTTAAACGTGCGTCAGGCAGACGACGCTTGACGGACGACCCTGCGTGCGGAAGCCGACGTCAAGCCATGCCTCCCAGCAGTCACGTATCGACGAAGCGCACTAGCCTGGCTTCCGCAACACCACGCGCCCTTCAAAACACAGCAAATTTAGCTTCTTATAACTTTAAAACTATCGGCTGTAATACGCAAATTGCGCGCGTCAATTAAGAACAATAAATGAAGCGAGTATACTTGGAGACTAGTTACGCAGGTAGCCCGGAGCAATTGTTTACCAGTTTGCTGTACGAGGCGCGCAGAATGAACGAGGCCATCGAATCGGATTTCCTGGGCAGTATGCAAACGTTCGTACGAAGTGACAAGCCGCGAGGAAGCGATAGCACTCACACGGCGGGCCATATCCGATCGCCAGCGCTCGCTCAACTCCCAGGCGGGTAGGCCTAACATGCTCGTCGCGGCTGCTTCGTGCGGGGCCGAGCGAACGAGTGCGGCCGTCTCCTTACCTTCAGCGAGCTGTCGGTCGCGTTTGCCGTGTCATCGGCGCCGTCCTGAAGAGTCATCATCACTGGGCGCTGGCCGGCACAGTGACGACGCAGTCCACCGAAATCGCGCACGACCCAAAGCAGCGACCGCTCCGAGCCGGCCTCGCTGCTTCCTCCGTTCGAAAACGCCCACTCACACCCCCCGTCGGTGTCACATGGCCCAATCGCGCTCACGCTGCCGCCCGATAGCTGATAGGCGCGCAAAAGCCGGTGCACGGGTCAACGGCGCATGAGCGGAACTTATTCGTTCGTTTTAATACGATTTACACCGACGCACACACAAATGGGTCGACTGTTGTGAGAATTCGGCTGCTCTTGCCACGGACTACGCGCTACAGACGGGGTTTTCTTCACCGTTTTATTTAGTGCTGCTCATGCTCAGACGGTTGTACATTGGACGGAGGGTGATGTAAAAATGCGACCTATTAAAAGGAACCAAAAATGAAAGCGCAGAAGTCGTCTGGTAGACCTCGCGTGTTAGCAAAAACAAGCTGCGATTTTGCCGGCTGGTTTCGCGAGCTTTTGATGTTGGCTTCTTTTCGGCTTTGGATGAGCTTCGGATTCGGCGCAGTCGCTTTGGAATCCAAGACAAGTGCGTGCCATTACCGGATGCGCGGAGAGACGAGAGCTTCGCACACGCAGAGAGAACTACAGAGCCATCGTTTACGTGACTGGCAATCGTTTGGAACGTTGGTGTCGCAGATAATCGGTGAGCTTTTCGTGTTTTGAGAACTTGCGGTTCTCACTGTGACGTCTAAAGTCATGGTCCATCAACTATAACCGGACTATCACTTTGACTGGCAACGTCGCAGGTTCGAACGCAGTTCCCGAAGGTGAGCGATCCCGAGAGCCATGGGCAAGAAGCGGCCTCGCAGCGAGCAGCCCGAGAAGCCTAAAGAGGACGACACCGAGCGTCCGTCTACGTCCAAGGAGCCCACGCCGAGCTCCAAACAGCAGCAGCAGCAGCCGCTGGCGTCGACGCCTTCGACGTCGACGACGCAGGGCGCGACGACTGCAAGGAGCAAGCCGCGCGTGTGGAAGAGTTTGAAGCAGGTGGTGACGGCGGAGCGCCTGCAGCCTGGCGCGTACGCGGCGCTGGAAGCGGCGCCGTCGGTGCGTCCGTGGCGCAAGTACTCGGACCTGAGTGGTTTGGAGGCCCCGTACACGGACCCCAAGACCAAGCTGCGCTACGCCGACCGGCACGAGTACGCTCGCCTGCGCCTTCTCACCGCCGATCAGGTCAACGGGTACCTGGTGCTCAGGAGGGCCGCGCTGCCCGTCACCTAGTGCATCGAGTGTGGCTGATTACTCTAGTCTGGAGGTGTTGTGAAAGAACGGTTCGTGCTCTCTCTGCCGGTACGCGTGCTTACATCATTTCACTGTTCCCTGCAAAGCTCCCGTCTGTGTGCGTGCTAACTCCACCTGTTGAGTGGTTGAGTTGTGTGCCAATTGAAGATTCGAACCAGTGGGACAGTGGAAAAACTCTGAGTGCGCTTAATTACCCCGCGGGTGATGTGAAAGAACTGTTCTTACTCTCCCATTACAGTGCGCGTGCCTATACCATTTAACATTTCCGGCAAAGCTCTTGAGTGCTGCAGAAAATAAATGGATGTTTCGGAATAAGTAAGACAGTTTGAGTGATTCGTCGAGCGCAGTGTATTACCCAGTGTGTGATGTGAATGAATCGTTTGTTGTACTCCCCTTGAAGCGTGAAATCGCAGTCACTGACCAAGTAAAAAAATAACCTTTTTGACATTTCGAGAGTGGTACGGGTCCCTTTTCGCAAATTCGCAATTCCAAAACTTCGAACATTTTATTCCTGACTTTGCCAGTGACTTCGGTTCTACGCCTCAGAATATCACCCATGACCGCGCAAAGTTTTGTCAAACACTTGAGTGGTTCGTACTCTGCTGTGTGTTGTGTTTCCCTGCACAATATCACTTTTATTGGCAAAGCTCTTCAGTCGTAGACAATATAAATGGCGTTCCATCGGAGTCTTCTAACAATATGCGCCCCACTTGAATCGTATTTGTTTGGTGACATGAAACGTGGCACGATATTTTGCTGGCACTGGGTCCTCATTGGTTGAACAGGCTGGCTTCAGCATGACTTGTATTTCTGAGTGGCTGTGGCTATTTGCTGCGACGGGCACTGTTTCGATTCGACCTCCTTAAAGGGACCACGAAGACAAAAATACAAGTTTGTGCTGTCTTGAAGAACTAACCTTTGTTAACTCGCCCAGCTTTAGTCCAGCTACGAAAGACATTATAATAGTGAAGCAATTTAGCAAATCATAATTTTTCGTGTCCACAGTTAAAAATACCGAGAAATCGCTGAGCGCACGCACATCAGCGTCGGCCTCCGGGCAGTTAACAAAACCAACAAAATGTTGAGCGTTTGCCTCTACATACCTTGCAATGACTGCCTAGCATGTCCCGTGCAACACATTTGTCAAGCCAGGCATGCCCACTTAAGAAGATTGGTCAAAACTGGCAAAAAAAAATAATAACTCCAGCGTTCGCCATAATCTTGGCAACACTTCCTCGGAACGAGAAAGATACGTCGTGGCGTACGGCCCTCGAAGGTGATGTCCAATGATTATAACATCCCAAAAAAATGAAAGCTCACACTTATAGCAACAATGATGTAGTAAAGGTCCAACTCGATGCATTATGCAGGAACTCAATGGACAGTAACAATACGCTGGCTGTGCTATAGTGGAACTGCGGAGGTTTCTGACAAAAACAAGAAGAACTTCATTCTTGGAGACAAAAGCTCCAAATCCGCCCAGACATAATCGCCCTTCAAGAAGCAGGGAAGAGCCCGAAACTGTATGTCTACACTACACATCAAGTCAGTACCACAATCTAACCCGAAAAGATCTCTTGGTGTCACAAGAGGACTCAAATGATATCAGCAACGACAATGTGGCCGAAACATATCTGCAGATATTCATGGCACAAATGTGGGCTGCGGGATTGACCTCAGTGTGGTTGTGCCGAACAAAGAGAAGCAGCAAGCCACAAGAGGGAATGACATGGGCCAATAAGAGGCGGCCACAAGCAAGCAGCTGGGGAGGGCAGGTTGGATCGGGAGAGAACACCGAGAGGAGTGGGCAGACCAGGTTTGAGAAGCACAACGTCCAGGTGGAAGACTCGAAGCTCATCGGGTCTTTCGGGACCCCAAGCTCGAGAAGGGTCTACCTGCATGGCTTGCTTGTGGCCGTCTCCTATTGTTCATGTCATTTTCTCATGTGGCTTGCTGCTTCTTTTCCTTCAGTGCAGTCAGACTGAGGGCAATCCCGCAGCCCTCATTTGTGCCTTGAGTATCTGTGGACATGTTTCAGCCATGATGTCGTTGTCGTCACAATGAGAGCCTGACCTTACAGCAGCATAGGGAAGGTGGAAAGGGTGCAATGGGTAAGTTAGAAAGAAGGGCCAGTGTTTTTTGTTTGTATGTTTTATAGTAGTAACGTATGGGACATATTTCTCAGCCAGCTCAAACACCGGCTGGGTTCTCATGAGCGTCGCTGAGTCGCCCACTTACGCAGTGCATTATATGCTTCCAACATGCGGTGCGAGCAGGCCCTCTTGATTTTTACCCAACTGGCCAACCTGCTTACAATCAGTGAATAGCCAGATGTGTTGCTAATTAATTTGTTATTAACAATGTGCGGTGTTTAACAGCGGTGCTGCCTAAGCTTGTTTTGGGGCGGCCAACGTGTGCAGGAAAACCTCACTGAGCGACGACATCGTTGTGTGCACCGGCACCGCTCGACCATCTAGAACACACTGCCCAGCGTTCGTTGGCATGACGCATGTTCTTTGTTTCTCGCCAGTTCACGTGCGTTCATGTCTCGAATGGGAAGCACAGAAAAGCCCGTACTACAGACGCCGAGTGCGCGAAGACGGTTGCCGCAGGATCTAGTGTGTGCTAACGGCATTCATTTTAAGAGAGATGTGAAAAGCTGCGGACGAAACGATCCGGGCCTGCCAGTCATGGAGAGCTTTCAGTGGCCAGTTCGGAAACCCGTGTGAGGTGCAACAGCCAGGTCTCCGACAAAGGGAGAGATGGGGCGACAGAAGAAGGGTGTCACTCCTAAATAAAGGCAGGGCGGTGTGAGAGCCGACCGCTTCCCCCTACTCAAGAGTGGATGCGACAACTTTGGTTCAATCCAGAATATCGCGCCGATCAAGGGGCAGGGAAACATCAGCATGTTGGAGGAGATCCGGAGTTACAAGCTACCTTAAAGGGACACTAACGGCTGAATGAAATGTTTTTAACTGAAAGACCATACGTTTCGTAGCTGTCTCAGCTTTCGTTCGACAAGCAATGATGCGTTATTTCCTGAGAAGTAAGCAAACAAAGCTAGCATTTCTTTCACCCGCTTCCCTTTCATTTTTCATGATGTAGCCATTCCATCAGAAACTAGGAGCCAAGCAGCGGCAGCACCAATGCACTTTAGAGCGTAAATGCTGGCAGCAGTAGCGTTTTCGTCACTGAGGCATGGCCGACTACTGGTGTCGTGGGCTGACTCGGACATTTATGATTTTTCACCAAATGAATGAGAAACGCTTGCAGATGCTCGAGCGGCCGGTGTGCCTGCCTACTCCAGATTCCCAGACCCCATCCAGCCAGCTGCCAGTGAAGCCTGTTTAGAAGCAACAAGCGGCATTTCGAACATCAAGTGCGGCGTCCCGGGCTCCCCGTTGGCACTGGCGCCGTTCAGGAGGGCGCCTTCATTTCACCTCACCCTTGTCCATCGTCTCCTTGTGTAGTAGTTTAGCCAGTCGGTCACGTTGATGCGATTTCGTCTTTGTCTCGTCTAATAGATGTCTTAGGATGTTCCACGCTTTTCCGTTGGGCGTTTGGCCGTTAATCGCGCTGCAGAGCTGGTGCCATTGCTGCTTTCAGAGCTCCCGGCAGGGCTACTCCAAGTTGCGATTCAGCTGCATGATATTTTTGCGACGTTTGCGGTTGAGGCATACGTTGTTTCTTCCAACGCGCGACTCACTGGCCTCGATCATGTGTGCTAATCGGCTGTCCATCTAGTCTACTTTGAGTTCAGTCTCAATTTCCTTATTTGCTGCCTCGACGCTGCCTGTGAGGTCTCGGCACCATGCATCAATGTCCTTGATCTGGCTTGAGTTTCCGTCCAGTTGCGATTCTCTTAGCTTTGTGAAGCCGTTCCAGTGAATTCATTTGAATTTACGTGTGCCGGCCTGGTGTGCCTTAGGAAGAGGGGTCTTGATTTCTATGATCAGGTGATCGCTGGCCCAGGTCCGTGAATGTGTTACGGCCACGTTGCTGGTTGCGAGCCACATTTCTTGATGAAGGTAAGGTCGGGCGTGGTATTTCTAGTCACCGAGTGGCCTATCCTTGTTGGATTAGCCGGCTCCTGTAATGAGGAAGAGCTTGAGCTCGTGCGCATCGTGTGATGAGTTTCTTCCTCTGGCGAGGTTGTAGCTGTAGCCCACGCCGGATCTATGCCGGTCGGCCGTCTTTCAGGCTCTGTGCAGGAGGGACCTGAAGTGTTGAAGTCTTTTTGTGGGACGCGCTATATATATATGAGGATGAAGATGCTGCATTTCCTTTTCCTTGTTGGTATAAGATCAATGGAAGGTATAGCTCTTCTGGGTATTCTGGTAGTGTGCTCTAAGAAGAGGGGAGCCCTTTCTTGACGAAGGTGCAGACGCCTCGGCTCTCCGTTGGACTGAAGTGAGCTCTCCGGAAGGGTCAGGGCGTCGCGAGGCTCTAACAGGCGAGCCCGCTTATAGCGAACACAACGAGAAACCGAAATCACTTCGTTTTATCTGCTTTTGCTATATCGGGACAGAAAATCTATGTATACCAATGGTAACGGGAAGATTTGTTTGTTATAGCCGCTATATCGTCAAACCGGGTTCGCTATAAATGGGCTATACTGTATAACCTCCGGTGCATTCTTGGTGTATTTGATGTGCTGCTGTTTTGTCGCTCTCTTGCCCTTGAAGGCTGCGGCAATTCCAATTGCCAGACTGTTAGTTGTGATGCATTGGTGGCCATGTTAGTTGGAAGTTGGGTTGCATTTGATTGCCTTGGTAGTCGTGTGCTTGAGCGTATTCGGTGAATATTGGGTGGTTATGATGGCCTCGATCGCTGATTTCATGCTGGAGAGAGTCTTCTTAATCTCCTGAACCTCTGGTTTGAGCTCCTTGTTTTCTGCTTGCAGCTCTCGATCGCTGCGCGGGTCTGCTTCTTGAATGAAGTTTCAGAGATTGCCCTCTTCTTGGGCGCCGGAGTTTCGTTGTGCAGATCCTCGTCGGTGCTGTCATCTACTTCGGCCACTGGCGTAGGCTGTTTCACTGCTTTGGGCAGACTTGCGACGGTTGCGACGTTCGCGGACTGGCGTTCTTTTCTTATCGCCTCAATCTCCTCAGGGAGCTTCTGAATCGGGGCTCTCGTAAGTGCGTTTCCTTGCTTGAGCGCGTTGATTTCGTCCTCTCGCAGCGGTTCCCAAGAGAGATACTTTTCCTTCTTGCCACCTTTACAGTATCGTTCCAGGTGAGTCCGTCGCTCGACGAGCACCCGTCGGTGCTTGCGTCGCTTTTACTGCAGCTGCTCTCTCTCAAACAGCAGCTACTTCTTATAGAGCTGCGATTACGGGAGGCGGAGCGTTCTTTAGAAGGCGTTCTTGACTTGCCTGAGCACCAGTGGAGAGTCGGGAATTCTTTGCGCGGTGGCAGATGTTCGAAATTCGCTGCCCTTTCGGCAGTGGCGTAACTAGATAGGATGGCGCTAGGGAATGGCGCCCATGGCAAATATATTTTCGCGCCCCCCTCATGATAATAATGATAGTAATTAATAATAAATATTATATTATTATTATTATTATTATCATCGTCGTCATCATTACCATCACCATCATCATTATTATTATCATCGTCATCTATGTTGAAAAGAGGCCATCTGGCTGTTTTGAGAAAGCGAATGAGTGATTTTTTGATTGATTGTTCGCTACAGTGGACTATAGCGTCTTAGCATATGTATTCATCGTACCATACCCCAGAAGTCCACAAGGTTCGAAAGAAAAGTGAAACAAGAAATGGACCTTGTCGGTCACCGGTTTTCGTCTCGCTTTACATAAAATAGGCCCATGAAATGTATTTCTCAAATTATTTATTGCAAACTTCATATCTACATACTATGCCCACATTTTTATAAAGGTAATGATGCGTTAAAAAATTCATCCCGGCAATCCCTGTTGTCTCCTCGCCGCATATCACTGCCGTTTGTGACGCCGGTGCTGATGCTCATCGTCAGCAAGTTGCCAAGAAAAAGTTAGGAGGGAGCGTCACGTGACAATCGTGAAGCCACTCATAAATGGACATTAAGGGCCCGCCGGAGAGAGCGAAGTCGGCGCTCCTATTTATCTTGCTCCGTGCTGACAGGCCATGTTTTTTTAACGACGATAGTCTTTCTTGGGCTGCTTAACCCAGACATCCTTTCATATTTGCCGCGCTTTCGAGGCGCTTTTTCAAAGAAAGTGCTACGAGTTGTGCCGCGCCTCCGCCAGATGGCGCCACGGGTCCCGCGACCGAGAGAAGACGCAGTGAAACATCCCCTCGCGAGGGGCACGATCAAATGCAAAGCATTTCCGGGGGCGCACGACGTTAAGTAGTTTGCGTTACGTTAATGTTGTTGCATTGTGGCAACTGCTGACGAGAGAGCGCTCGTCAGCAGTAATTGAATGAGTCAACGATATAAGGCGCGTTCGTAGCGTCCATTTCTGTGTCGGCTTTGTGGCGCAGTGGGTAGAGCACCATGTACATTGCGTCCGCCCGCAGGGTCGAGGGATTGAAACCGGGCGCCGGATAGTATTTTTTTATATATAGTATGGAGGGGTGCGTGGTGCGGACTACGGACGTCAACGCGGGTGGCATCGTGAGTTACTGAAATGCTCTGCATTAAAAAAAATTGGCTCCAAACCCATGCTGTGAAGGTGGTTGGAAAGCAAAAGCCTTAAACAACACCCACAACAACTGCCCATGCATGCGACGTCACTTGGATTCACACACGTGGCTCTACAAAGAGTGAAAATATATCAATTTACAGTAGCGCTCACACTGTCCACATTGTGTGTGTTAGTTTTTGGTCATGCAACCTAAAGTGCTCTTTGCAAAACGGAGGTCAAATTCATTTTTCAAATTCAATTCATTCAATAATCGGCCTAGCAAAGTAGCAGACGCCACTGCCTGGAGTCTGCCGTTAAAGCTGAAAAGATGTTGCCATCAGAGAAATATTTTTTAGCTGTTGCGCTGAGCAGCTGCATTGCCGCTTTGGGAGGTTACGTGTTACTCCTTTTTCAGCGTGCTTTTAACAGTGAGGCTTTTGTTGCTGGCCGTAATGTGTGCGGTGTGCGGCGTAATCAAAAGTTTAGGAGGGAGCGTCACGTGACAATCGTGAAGCCTAGTCATAAATGGAATTAAGGGCCCGCCGGAGAGAGCGAAGTCGGCGCTCCTATATCTTGCTCCGTTCTGACAGGCCATGTTTTGTTAAAGACGATAGTCTTTCTTGGGCTGCTTAAACCCAGACATCCCTATTTCATATTTGCCGCGTTTTCAAGGCGCTTTTTCAAAGAAAGCGCTACGAGTTGTGCCGCGCCTCCGCCAGATGGCGCCACGGGTCCCGCGACGAGAGAAGACGCAGTGAAACATCCCCCTCGCGAGGGGCACGATCAAATGCAGAGCATTTCCGGGGTGCACGACGTTAAGTAGTTTGCGTTACGTTAATGTTGTTGCACTCGTCAACTGCTGACGAGAGAGCGCTCGTCAGCAGTAATTTGAATGAGTCAACGATATTTGTGTGTCGGCTTTGTGGCGCAGTTGGTTAGAGCACCATGTACATTGCGTTCCGCCCGCAGGGTCGAGGGATCGAAACCGGGCGCCGATAGTATTTTTTTATATAGTAGGGAGGGGTGCGGTGCGGACTACGGACGTCAACGCGGGTGACATCGTGAGGTACTGAAATGCTCGGCATTAAAAAAGATTCTGCCACCCGTTACCTAAAATTTGCGGGGCGGCGTCACGAACGCAGCAGCGTCGGGCATGGCAGCTAGGGCCAGAGCGGCGGACGCCGCCGCTGTAGCTCGGCCGTGAGCCGGCGGGAAAGTAAACGGAGGCGAGGAGCGTCTTCGAAGGGTGAGACAGCGCAACCTAGCCATGCTGATGTGCTAGCTCGGGGCTGCAGCATGAAAGAAATAGACCGCTGTGGCAGGAAATACAACGCAACCGCGCAAGCTCAGGAGCGCAACGCCCTCCACTGAGCATTCGCGGTGGGTAGTTTGTTGATGGAACACGACGATAATGGTTTGGTGTGAATATAAAAGAGGATCCCTAAAATCTACTGCACGTGGTTCACCTGGCGTTTTAAGAATACCTGCGAAGGATTGATCTAATTTTAAGGGTGCAAAATTTTAAGAGCGCCCCCACCCCACCGCCCGCTTCTGGAATACAAACGAAAACAGAAAGCACATGCACACATGCAGCACGCACACACACTGGATATCATCTGGGTTGCCTCCTGGACTCCGTACCTAAGTATTCACACATAGGTGGCGCCGCTTCGTGACAACGAAAGCAGTAAGGAAAGCAGTAAGGAAATCATGAAGCAGAACGGAAAGCAGAAAGGAAAAAAACTGCGTGAACAGCCACATTGCAGCAAAGAATAGTGCTGAGGGAGACAAGGACGGACAGAGGGGGTCATATACGGGGCCCTATGCCGAGAGGTGCGCGGGGCGCTAGCGCCCCGTGTGCGTCCCCGACATTGCGCCCCATGTGTGACCCCTGTTGTCGTCCACGTCTTCCTCAGAACTATTCTTTTGCTGCAATGTCGTGCAACTAGCCCAAAGTGGCGCTCTCTTCAACACCGACGTTTGCGGCAGTGCTGCCCAGAGCTGCGGTGACATACGGTAACCTGGTGCCGCTTTTTTCCCTCGAACACATGTTGGGAGGACTCGGCTCGGCGCCCCCTCCAAGTGGCGCGCGGAGCAATTGTACCCCCTTGCCCCCCCCCTCCTCCCCCCTTAGTTACGCACTGCCTTTCGGCTCTCCTGTTTCCTCCTGCGGACGATGTACGGCGTCTTCTAGCGGGCCTTGCATTCTCTACCAGTGGTGAGGTGTGCTCCTCCGCAAAGTCCACACTTTGGGGTGCAATTGTGGTACGGCTGAGGGTTTTGCGTGCCACAGCCTCTACACGTAGGAAGTGTCGGAGTGGGACACACATCCGTACGGTGGCATAACCGGCCGCATTGGTGGTACGATACAGGTCGGTTTGTTTGCGGTAATAGGTGGAGGGGAGTGAGGCGCCGGCGGGTATCGAATGTAGTTGGGAACTTTGTGGCCGCTAAAAGCGACGATCACTGTAGTGGTGGTGCCGATGCGTTTGGCCCTCAGGGCCAAAGGGTTCCTTGGGTTTACGATGTTATTTTCGATATCCCTTGGGCAATCTTCGATGGGAGTGCCACGTATGACGCCCTTGTTGGAGTCGGACAGGGCGGATTCGTAGGCGTTTACGTAGTGGCGGTTGTCTTGGACTATGATCTTCTTGATCACTGGGTAGCAAATGGCGTTGGCATCCTTTGAGGTATGAAGACCACGATGTTTTGCTGCACATGGGGCAGATGGTATCCCCCATGCTGCCGTTGGTTGAGATGTTAGCAGATTGCTGCCGATACTGCAGGAGATCCCACCTTGGCGATATTGAGGCCACCCTGTGGCCTCAGCCAAAGATTTATACACCCCCCCCCCCCAAAAAAAAAAAAGATTCCACATGAGCATCCACCCCATGCTCTCTGTCTAGACAGAGGAAAGGGAGGGCAGAGCTCTCTTGTTTGAAAATGTGAAGGAGACCTAGTTTAACTATGCAATGGCTCTTCGCGCTTTTTTTTTTTATTTCGACACCTTATATTTCCCTAGTTTTGTACTAGCCATATGAATGAAGAAGGTTAAAGGCAAAACACGACAGTTTTATGCATTTCTCCTTGGACTGCATGTGACAGTGCTTGGCAGCTAAATGCCTACTTCCTTTAGTGGGACTAGCCTTTTGAAGGCTGCAAATTAAGGTAAAAAAATGGCTGCGGCTTTGCTCGGCTAGGCCCGGTTATGCTGACATAACCAGCTCGGTAGAGTCGGCTTGATGGACCAGCGCCCTCACTCCTTCCTTCCACGCACAACGGCTGCGGGCCCCTCCGCAGTGAGAAACTGCGAGGCGGTGGCAGAAAGAGTGGCGCCGTCCGTATCTTACACTGTAAACGCAAACTAGCGGAAATGGAGTTTTAATCAAGTAATGTGCCCTGAAAAGTACTTATAGCAAAAAATGTACTCCCTAGGCATGGTCTAAAAATGTGGACGAACCTCCATGGTAGTACCGTTGCCCATCCGTGTAGCAAAAGGGAGGATTTAGAACGACTTAACACCATTTGTGAGATGGCGTTCGGTTCCTTGTATACTACCACGTCCACAATAAACTCCCCATCTGGGGTAATCATCTCAAGCGGGCGGTCGCCATGTTAGTCTTGTGTTGTTTCCGTGTGTCAGCACTTCAACCGTGGACTAATGCTAATTAGAACGAGAAAGCAGGACGCGACGGTTGCATGCAGCTACAAAACCGATACCGTACGTATACCCGTATAGATGCTTCAGCCAGCGCGATCACAAGCAGACAGCGCGGCCGTGTTGTTGTGTTGTTTCAATCTGTTTATTTTGGCGGTAGGTGTTCAAACTCGCTGTTGCAAACAATTGCAATGTTTATCTGCTTCGCTTGCTTGCGCATATATAGACAATTTAAATTCTCGTGCCAGCGCGCCAACGCACCCGACTGCAGCGACTCAACTTGCCCTGGCGGCACGACTTGCTGCCCGGATGTAAACAACCTCCGTGCCGTGCTCCGTGCTATCAAACTGTTCATGCAGCGCGGCCGGTGACTCGGTGCGGCCGGAGCTTCAAGCGCTCGCCTTGGGCCATCATTTTTTCTTATTTGAGAAGGACTAGTAGTGCCATTTGGTGGAAAGATTTTTATGTGCCCCTGTCACACGACGAACGGCCGCTAACAACATTTGGATACGGCGACAGCTGTGGACAGCTCGCTCGTAAGTGGTCTGTCATCAGTCGATGCGTTTGTCAAACGTTTGGATAGGGTTAACTGCGAAGTACCCGTGCCGCACACAGCACGTACACGCACGGGCAAAGAAAAAAGCGCACACTCGTTTTATTGTACTTGTTTGTGGCTTTTGGGGTATGCATTCGCATTCTTTTGTAGGCCGGTTTGTAACAGGGCATTCGAGATGAAATCGTTTGTCGCGCGCGGCGTCGTTTCAAAGCAACGTGACGGTTACTCAGGTAGCCGAATCGCCTCCGACAGCGGTGCATCGTCGGGCCCGGTCGGTGAATATGTGGGACTCTGTCTCATATGCATCGAACTGCTCGTGTTCTTTTTAGTTAACTGCTCTACTTTGTAATATCTATTTGTTAACGCTCCTGATGGCTTGCCTGTCCAAATATAAGTCTTTGTGTTGTTTTCGTTCAAGGCTCTGACTCATTCTTGGTCGGCGAAAGCCGCAGATCAGACGGCCACCCCCTTCGAAAACTGTGCCCTGTAGATTCGGTGGGGTTGTTTGCTCGCTTGAGTCGACTCTTCACATCTAACAGCGTACCCTATTAAGGAAACGGTGACATGCGTAAAAGATGCTATGAGCCTATCGAACGATTAAATGCATATAGTGTGGACCACGACGGCGACGTGGTTCGAAACCGAAATGTTTTTATTCCCTTTCGGATGATAATGAGGGGTCTGTATACAATCGGGGCCCGTCAGTCGCCAGCTAAGGCCACGTAATTAAAAACACAAATTCATGCCCTTATGGAAGAGAACCGAGTTTGCCGTAGCATGACACAAGTCTGCCGGGCATAAAAAAGGATATCATTTTTTAGAAGAACAATGCACACACTCTTCTTTTGTTGGTAATAACTTTGTCATAATCAATAGTAAGACCATACACAAAAATTACTCGATTCATCTGACACTCGATTTTGACACGGAGCTTGCAGCTCCAAAAAGTGCACTGTGGTTTTGCGTGACGGAAACTTCTACAATCACGGTAAATTAACTAAGGCAGGTGTGTGTGGCATGCAGCGTTGGTAAGTTTGCGAGAATAGCGTTTCCATTTCAGCTGTTTTTTTTTTGTTGCCATGCAATCACAAGTAATTTGGTGCCATGAACGAGGTTTACGTTAGCTAACAAGGCTGTAGTAACGGTTGCGGCTACAAATGACCTTATGCACCAATCATGCTTGTCAGCTCGGTGACACAGAATATTAAGGTGTCAGAATACGGATGACTGAGTCGCCTAGTTTATTACTACTGTAAAAAAAGAAAGTGTTTTCTGACCCAGTGAAGGACTTTCCTGTATGACTAGCTGTGTTATGACAGATGACCATACTTGATGAGACAAGCCGTAACAAATTAGCTTTGGATGTAACACCAGGAGGGAAATAGGTGGAGGTATCTGCAAGTATAACTGAAACAGTGGGTGCCTGTCCGGCATGAATTCATTATTTGCTGACACGATTTTCTTCTGCAGATCCTGATACATGATCGAGTTGAATGACTTCATAGATCTTAAGGCAGGATAGGCTGTGCTGTACAAGGCAAGGCTGCATTCGGAAAGTTGGCCCCTCCAGCAGAAGTGAGTATTGCCACGGCTTGCAACAGCCGTCCAGCTCGCAAAAGCTGCACTTTTTCTATGAAAGTGAGCCACCATGGTAGGGGAGAGGCAGTGTAAGGGTTTGCATCTTTAACTGTGTGCCCACTCACTTGAATAGATGCAAGCTGGCATCTTAAAGCAAGAAACAGCAGTTAACAAAATCATGCAATACCAAAGTGTTTTTCAGTCAAAAACAAAAACTAATCTATCAACCTACAGAGACTTGCATTTTATCTTCACTGTCATTTAAGTTGTGCTCGAGTATATTGTGCGGAAGTAATATCTTTTTTATTGCTGCAAAAGCCACGACGGTTAATGTACTGGCACTTTGGTTTTATGAAGCCTTTGCATTCCTAATTTAGGTACTGGAATTCGCAGAGAACCTGGCCTTACAATTTTATTACTGTACCGAATTATTAAGTTCATTTAACCATAGTGTCTGTTTTGAATTTTACGTGTGGGCATTTTTTTTTTCTTTTTTGCTTTTTCAGGCAGATGTTCCTCTGACTCCCTGCTCTGCATTCCGTGAACGGGAAGTTAGCCTCCACATCGATGGCCAGCGTGTCTTGACTGCATCATCTTTACTGGGAGGACTGTGTAGTCTGTTTGCATCGTTCGGGTTTTCAACATTCAATATCCCAGGAAGGCACACAGAGCTCTAACGTTTGTGGAACATGCCTTTTTGGACCTTGCCAGCACCAAACCACGTGTGAAGGATTTAGAACTAATTAACTTTTATCGCATCAATATCGCTCACTAATATTTGTTTTCAATCCTGTAATCATTGGATAGTAGTCAAAAAGAATTCCGTATTATATTTCTGACTTTTTCTTTTTCTTTTTTCTACTGAAAAGGGGATATTTGATGGCCGTTCTGTATGCTGATAATACAGCTATCTTTCAGTGAAGCAATAATATTAACAAACTAATTTAACTTGAAACAATTATCTAAATAATATTGGCAACTGGTGCGAAATGAATCAACTAAAATTATCCGAAAAACACGAAATTTCATGGCTTTTTGTTCTCACTCTAAAGAAGCTGTCGCGATACACCCATTCTGTTCTATATCATTGCAATTAACCCGTCAGACTCGGTCACTCTTTCTTGGCGCATTTGTGTCTTTATCAAAACGCACTGGTATTTTCCGCAGCATATTTTTCGTTCTTTATATTACTCATTTATCCATAGCCATCTCACTGCAGTCTGTCCTCCTACATCATTATCTCTTGTGCCTTTACCACCTACAAAATGCTTGTTACCTTTCAATATCAAATCGTTGCACAGCTCTCTGCTATTTTCACCACAAATTGAAAAATTGTTTTGTTGTTGTAAACCACTGCAACCATTTTTTCTTCAGTTTGTGTACTTAGTACTGATGCGTACTGATAAGTTCTGATAAATACTGACGCGTTCTCGATCCTCTAGTATTATATAATGATTTCACTTACCATTGCGGTTGTGTCTTGTGCCTATCTGTTTTTTAAGTATTTCCAGTTCTTGTACTATTATTGTTTCTACAATTTGTTCAACTAGCAGACAGCTCTCGCTCCTTTCAACACCTACTGAATTTTTTTGTTGTTGTTTGTAAACCACTGCAACCATTTTTTTCACTGTTGTACTGAGCGCTGTGCGTCTGATAAGTTCTGATAAGTACTGACGCGTTCTCGATCCGCTAGTATTCTATAATGATTTCACTTACCATGCGGTTGTGTTTGTGCCTATCTTTGTTTTTTCGCGTATTTCCAGTTCTTGTAGTAATATTGTTTCTACGGTTTGTTCAACTAGCATCGTATTGCTGTCTTCAATTCCTAACTGGCGTGTTATTTAGCAACTGTACCATTTGTGATTTCTAATATGAGGTCGCCAATAAGTATTTATTTCGGAACCTCCTTGTGTACACCATGTACCATGTAAACTTGTCTGCGAAAGTTCGTTTGAAATAAACCTGAAATCGAGAAAAAACCGTGTGAAATCAGTACTCCCGCAGGGGAACTAGAAATTCTCCCTTGTGGCCTTGAAAACCTCCTTTCGGAAGGCCTACAAAACTCCCCAAGCTTTCGTCAAACTCCATTCAAAAGAAGTAAATGCTTCCCTTGAACCTCCTAAAAACGCCCTAAACTAACATAAGTACTTCCAAAGGAGCCATAATAGGCTCCTATTCAACCGCCTAAAAATTCCATAAACATCACTTAAAAACGCCCATTCAGGAAGTAAGAATACTCCATTTTGACCCTCCTTAAATTCTCCCGAACATTTCTTAACCACTCCCTAAATACCTCCTTTCTATAACCTAAAAACGCCCTGTTTTGAGGAGGGTAAACAAAACCTCCCTGTTCCATGTAGTAAAAAAACTCCTACAAGGAGGACCACTAGAGGACAGGCGAAAAGAACCTCTAGGGAGTATATGAGAGGAAAAAAAAAGTTTAGAGTGTATAACGCTCGTTCTTGCAACGTTATAGAGGACCATGAAGGACAGCTCCACACAAGAGATTGCGTCTTCAGAATGACACTCGTGCCGGCGCGATCAAAAGTCAAATAATTGATTTAAGACTACTGCTGCAAGCCTTCTTTGCGTGATTAAGTAGTGCTAAAGTGTTAAAAATAAGCAACTAAAAATACAGATAACTGTGTTTTGTGCTTGGGCTTTGAAACTCAAGCTCGCTGTGCTTAAAATAAAAAAAATTGCGTTGTTTTGGAGGTGGTAATAGAAAAAAGATACAACCACAACTCAAAACACCACAGGGAAAAAATGCGAGGAAAAACATTATGAGTCGGAGGCAACCACTATAAGCGGTGAGGGTGCTGCACTATCTTTAATGGCTCCTATAACGGCGACGCAGCCGCAGAAATGGCCACATTGGGCCCGTCCTTCTCTCCGAATTCGCTCAAGTGAGCTCGAGTCATTTGAATAGGTCGTTTACACAGGTGAGCTCAAGTAATTCAACCTTATCCAGTTTCACTGTCTGAAGCCAGACAACCCCATAATTAAGCCATTTTGTTGCATAAATGTTATTTCATGGTAAAATGCCCTGCGAGGTTTTATGAAGCTTAAGGGGATTTCAAGTGCCTGTTCTTTCTTGACAGCGCTGAGCCAGTGTACTTGCTGACAGTTCTTCTGGAGGAGCCGATAATACCCACTCAATTTTCCAGCATGGTGGCTGATAGCCTAACAGGTCACATAGCTGGTTTTTGTAGGCAGCTAATCGCAGCTAATCGACAACTCATAGTGGCGCTAGGGCTGGGTCAGTGGGGCTCAATTACAAACTTTATTTCGACTAGTCGGCTTCCTTTTATCAATGAGTCACCCATTAATCGTGTGTGTTCATTTCGAGACATAGGGCCTGAAAAGATTAAGGGTTAAGTTTTTCTTTGATTTTTGTTTTCATTGTCATGCTGTCGATGCTTCTGAATACAGATCATTTATAGTTCATATTCACAAGCTAGCTGCAGCACTGCGAGCTACATTGTTATCGAAAGTGCGCCACTGAGGGCGCTAATCATTCGCCGTGAAGGGGTCCTCAAAGGACACTCCCTCCTCCCCTCTCGGCAAGTGGCACCGCACGGCCCCGGCGCCTTTTGTCGCTTCCTTCGCGGTGATTCTTAGGCGCCCTGAGGGGACACACAATGTCATCACAGCCGTGTGCACGCACCGCTTGTGAGTATGAACTATAGACTATCTATAATA
>JABSTR010003078.1:0-24578 GCA_013339765.2 Haemaphysalis longicornis | reverse complement strand
GATTTGGATTGGATTGGTATTAAAGTGGATGTGTTGCGTAATAGCCGCGGCAGGGGGTTCACGGCATGTTTACGCGATGGAGGCAACCTAATGGAAAAAACAACAGAACCCCTATTGTCGCATCTACACAGGGGTTCCCACGAGGGGAGGTGGGAGTAATTTTAATTTCGCTTTAATTCTGCATAGACATTTTATCGTGCCGCAGATGATCGGACCCCTTCCAGCTGTTGTCTCTTGCTCTCCTCTTGCTCCCTGTGCAGGCACACCAGTCAAACCGGGTCTGCAATGCCCTAGCCCTGCTGCAGTGCGTGGCTTCACACCCCGACACGCGCACCTATTTCCTTGCTGGTGAGCCACCAACATGCTCGTGCTCTCGCCCTGCGTTTGTACCTCACTAGGGCCACGAAGACTTTTTTGTCCCAATAACAAGGGCGTCAGTTATCGCAAGCTTCACACATATGGCCGAGATAATAAGGAAAACAGTTGAAGCAGCTTCAACTTCCGAGCCACTTTCTGGCAGAGCTTCCTGACACAGGAGAATCTTGTTAGCACAACCAAAGCCACCACCAAGAAACATGACTGGGTGATGGTAGTGGGGCCTCTAGTTCCATTAGATTTTCTCTCTTGAATGCTGACGTGAAGTTGACACACTGATAGCCATGTTTTTAGTACTTTCCTCTCTATTGCAACTACTGCTGACGTCATGCAGCCAGAAATTTAAGTTTTTTATTATTCCTTGCATTCTTTGTCCGCGTAAATGTCTTTCGTGGCTCTAATGAAGCGGAATGAGTTACCAGAAAGCTGGTTCCAGAGTTACCAGAAAGCTGGTGAAAAAAAAAATTATCTTATCGAATTTTGGTAGTCTGAAAATAAAATAGTAAAATAAATTCAGAATGTACAGTTTCTTGGTAAATATCTCAAGACCTGTAAGCGGAAAACTGCTCACAGTAGTTTTTTAGATACAAAGAAAAATGCTTGCACTTGTGGTGTCCAATTTTCTCGCTGAGGCGATACAAATGCGTGTGTAAAAACGGGCATTTGCTTAACCACCCGGATGCTTCGTTGTGCCAGTCTCCGAAAGCCTTGAACGCGATAAAAGGTTATCATAATCCACTGAGTATTAAAGGCCAACTGCACTCAAACTTTGCCTTGCCAAATTTGTTTTGGGCATACAATACGTACCACCAAACCAGCTGGGACGTGATTTGTAGCCCTGAGAAATGCAGTGTTAACTATTAAGCAACATTTAAAATAGCCTCGTTGCAGACGACGCTGCACCAGCCAGCGGATCGCGCAAACTCCCATGAAGTGCATTGCGGCCGGCCGGATGCTTGGTCCTCCGGCCAGCCTGGGCCCGTTTGCCCGTACGCATAAGTTCCCGATTCAGTTCCCGCTTACGAATAAGACGCAAATAAGTCGAAGTCGGCCACGGCAAATAAGCCGGTTGCCAGAAAACCCCCACAGAAACACTGCCTTGTTTGTATCAGTTTCGGGCAAACGACTTATGACCTAGACAGCGCTAAAGTCGTAGTTAAAAACTTATTCCCACACTTATCGCGTTCGGGCAAACGGGCCCTGGAGAACCGGTCAAGCACCACTAGGCACAATTTCTTAGGCAGGCTGCGAGTGTAAAGTGCTCGCTCACCGGCTGCAACATCACTTCAGCCTGGCTGTAATGGCTGCGCTGTTCTCTCAATTTCAAAATCTCCCATTTTTGTTGGCCTTGTGCGCCGTGCATACGTGTATTTCAGCTGTCATATTTTGTATCTTGCAGTCTTTTTATGTTTAGGCAGACTATATGGAAATAAGGTTTTCAAGAGGTCTAAATTTTGGTCGCAGTTGGCCTTTCTGACCTTTTCGTAATGGTTTACATTAATGGAAATGTAATGGGCATCAACAATTAAGATTTCAGCAGATGTCTGCTGCACCAATAAAATCCAGCTTGCTGCTGCTATTACTACTACTAGGTGTGTTTCAATTTTTCTTTGATTTAAACTGGGATCGACTAGCATGCATATAAAACTCGAATGAGAAGTAAGAAAGTTCATTATAAACTGGCTACTCTGCTTGGACAGAGAGTGGCAAAAGGAGCTTGGTAATGACGCTATGTCGGAAGCACGTGCCTCCGCACCCTTTCCCTTACATTTTGCTCCCACGTCTGTTTCGTGCTGTAGCAGCCACAAAATGGGGTTAGCTTGTTAGCATGGGCAGCATTTTCGGTGATCCAGTGGAAGCAGACCAGAAGATCCCAAGGTGTCAGACAAGCCGTGCATGTTGTGAAGAAGCCACTGACATCAAGCCTGTTGTGATCATTCTTGAAAAAAAGGCCTTGCTAACTACGATGACTGTGTTGTTGGCACATGAGGAGACATGTAGAGGAAGATGCTGTAGTTACCGGAACAACCAACAGCTTCAAGCTGAGTTTGCTTGTGGTAGTCTAGTAACCACTCATCTCCTCCTCAAGCTCCGGTTCCCCCCTCGACACTGCTTGCGTTGCTTCTTTCTCTCTCTCGTGCAGCGAACATTCCACTGTACCTGTACCCATTTCTTCACACCGTGAGCAAGACGAGGCCTTTTGAGTATCTGCGACTGACCAGCCTTGGTGTGATTGGTGCCCTGGTCAAGGTGAGTGCGAGCGTTTTGAGGGATAAGCAGGGGAAAGCCCCCCACCTTAGAAGATTGGTCGTACAAGAGCAGCTCCTGGTGGTGGTAACGTGCAGCTCTGCTGCAGCCCTGACCTGTCAGAGTGCCCGGCCTTGACAGTGCGGGCTTTTTGTGGTGCTGCTCTTGGCTGTCGTACCTCTTGCATCACTGACTATCTTGTGCTGATTGTGTGGTGGAACACACGTGTGGCTGCACTTTGATGAATGAAGGGCTTGGAATCAAAGGGGGGATTGTATCTGCTTTTCCCAAAAATGTGGCCTAAAAGTGTCCTACATTTTCTCGTCAAGCGCGTTGTTCAAATTCGATTCTGCGGATGCTCGTGAAGGTACCCTCTATTGCATGTTGTGGTGACACAGTGTTGGCCACAGAATAGAAAACCATTCTGCCTTCAGAGCTTGTGTGGACTGTTGGATAGTACTGGCTAAGTAAGAGAGTACATTAAAGGAGTACTGACACTAAATTTCTCGCTTTCGGTTTTTATGCTGTAAAGAATACCTATTGGTCCCAAAAATCGAACCAAATCGGTCAGCCGCCAGCATAGAATTATAACACATTTATTTCACTCAATTTCAAATTCGGTCGTCGCGCGCCAGAAGGTCGTTCAAATGCAGGACAGACGGTGTTATGTCACGGTTTTGCGGCCACAAGAAGTGCTGGTGCTGACGTCAAAAACCTGTGATGTCAGGGACATTTGCCGCATCGTCTGCTACAATTGTATATGGTCCACACTTGCGTATGCAGTCGACATGTCGTCTGAATTGTCAGACTCGGATGAGTCGCTTCCACCTGGCAGACAGAGCAACTTTATTTAGCCACAGCTGAGGCAATTAGGCTGGCGACATCTTCACCGTCTATTTTTAATGTCGCTGCAGCTCGAACCAGCGCAGGCCATGGCTTGTCGCCGCTCTTCCGAATCAATCTGATTGCTGAAAAGAAGTTCCACATATGAGAAAGTAGATGTTAGTGTGGTGAAAAATTGTGCAAGGGATCGTTATCAGTGGTGATTTTGAAAGCGGCGATATCTGCCGCAATGCTAAGCCTGCGCTGGCCAGCTGCGGAGGTTCGGCTGTCCGTTCCGGGCACCGCGGCTCATGATGTGGCGAGCGCCCGAAGGATGGCGCTACCTGCGCGGAAGAATCAAAACATACCACGGCAGATGTGTTGGTCACTGATCACTCAAATGGCAGTTATAGCAAAAATACAGTTCCGCATGCGAGAAAAGGGGATGGTAGTGTAATGAAAAGTTATGTTCGGGATTTCCATTTGCAGTTGCACAGATTGCGACGATAAAGTATCGGCCATGAAGCTAAGCCTAAAGTTCCCATCACCCGAGCAACGCCAGGCAGTTGAAGGCTGTTGGGGGCGCCCCTCTTCAAAAGCTCGCCTTGCGTGAGCGCGTTGTTTGGGTTCTTGGGGGGCCCCAACACCATGTTCCCATATTCTAAAACTGCCTAATCGTTTCCACTCCGCTTTTACTGCAGCTCCGCCGTCAACTTCGGGCTCCACAAGTAGCCGTCATCCGAGAAGTGCAGCGAGCAATTTCAGCTCGCCAGCTTCGGTGACCGGCGGCCGCTGCTGTGCACGGACTCGGCCCACGTTTTGCGCTGCGTGTCGTCGCGTGGAAAATAATGCATCTTGGCATCGTCTGTCGATTTGCTCGGTTGGGCTTTCATTAAGCAGTACATCGCATTCCATGAACTTGCCATAGCGGAACTTTGGCAAGCTCGGCGACGCGCACAGGCCACTCAGATAAGACACCGCACAGTTTTCGGCACCAGTGCAAGGGAACACCATGTGCCGGCCACAAACTGAAGAGCAAAGACCTCAAATGGGCAAAGTGCGCAAAGTTTACAAGCATTGCTCACAGAGGTACACCCACGCCTCGTGCCAAAATGAAGACCACCGACAACAGCAGCACAGGCTATTGGTTCCAGTTCCGAAAACGACTATATGACGTCACCCTGAACAGGCCAGACACGCCGGAAGATGTTTCAGCACACCAACAGCAATTTCGCTAGTGCTGCCGATTTGTGGTAGCTCATGGCCGGGACAATTAAAATCGATTTTGATGTTTCTAGCCTCGGATCGCTGCAAAAATTTGTGAGGCATCTGTACAAACTACTGAAGCCAATTATAGTTTTTTAGGAGTCAAAATTTGGTGTCAGTACTCCTTTAACAGCCATGTAATGTTCATCACTATTTTCAGCTACTTTAGCAATCTGGAGCGCCATCTATGCTTTGAAAAATAAGTGAGACCTAAATGTTGGTGCATTGAGCCTTAACGGGCCATTTGCATTCATTGCTGGTGCTAGCATAAAGGCCAGCCATCTTAACTGTCAGAATAATATTATTGTTAGGAAAATTGCTGTGGGGAGATTCTTGCCGAATTATTGGTGCAGTTGGTAACATTGTGATAAGCATTTGAGCTTCTCTTCCGGTTTCTTTGAGGCGAGTACCAGCTTGTTTGCGTAAAAATTACCATGCCTGCAATCTTCTTTAGGCTAACGGTGCACCTTTATGTGTAGTGCCAATTACAGAAACTGAATGTTGTTTTCAAGAGAACTGTGTTCACAGAAAAAGGAGGGGGCGTCAATTTCGGGTTTACCATGAACCACAGTAGTGAAAGCATTATTACAAGCTTTCGGGCCAGACGGCAGATTTTTGTTTAATGAGGCACCATGCATGGTCCACTTCCGAATGATTTTGAAATTTTCGTGTTCATCACTGGAGTTAGTTTGTTGTGGTCACCATCACGCGAGTGCTTTGCACATGTTTGATTTGCCAATTGGATGACTTGGAACTGCATACCGTGCGCTTGCCTTGATAGCGTAGGTACTGAACAGCCAGCAAAAAGGAGCCAGCCTCTCTTAAACTCAGTGGTCCTAGCCTGCCCAACTTCAAAGACAACATCCAGCATGTGCATCGTTTCAAGTCCATCCTGTCAAAAAGTAGTCTGCATGGGGTAGAACTTACAGAAGTGTGCTCGCTGAACCTTGCATTCTCTCCTGACCAGCTTTTTGGTGTATGGATTGCATGCACACAGTGCCTTTGTCAAAGGCTCGCTGACTCAACTAAAGGTGGAAGTTCATGCGTATGCACAGCTTCGAGGCATGTCCACCCAGTGCATTTTACTCTTTTAACATTCTGGCAATGCTTAGGCCCAGTGCATGTGCCAAAGGAAGTTTGCAGGCTCTGTGTTGTTCTACGGACAGCATGCTGTAAACGCTGAAGAAGAGGGGGTGGCCGCTGCTTGCAGTTGTGTGGCTATGACTTGGTGACCGACGAGAAAGAGGGCGTCGTCCAGACCAGGCTTGTGCATAATGGGACCGAGGTGCCCAACGCAGTGACAATGGTGCAGAGGTTGATGGCGGTGCTGTGCGAGAGTGCTGCCGAGCTCCTGAGGTCGACCCGGCCCGATCCGCCTGCGTTTGGGATTCATTCGGCCAGTCCCTGTCGCGTTTAGAATGGTGGACTTTGTTGTTGGTTGTTTATTCTGTTGCTGTCTTCAGTTTTCTTGTTTTGTGTTGTTTGTTGCTATGAATAAAACTAGTCTGAGCTACGTGCACGCCCTGAGAGGGCACCTGCCGTGGCTCGTAGCGGCCTCCTTGTTCCAAGTGAAGAAGTGAATAAAATAAATGTTTGTGTCCAGTTTGCTGGTAGTTCAATTCTAGGTATGGGGAGGAGCCGTTCATTCTTCAAAGCTTGGGAAATCAGTTGGGGTTAGTCATTATCGCATAAAAACTGCAACGAATGAGCCATAATTGTGTGGCTCCTGGAAAAGATATTGTAATGCAGGTGGTCTTTCTATGTCGATGTAGCTGCTTGGGAAATATGGGTGCTTGTGGATCTGAAAATAAAGATTGCGTGGCACCTCTTCTTCAGTGCTTGGTACTGCTTGCTGCAACATTTTGCTAATTCTTATTCAGAGGATCATGGCTCCAGTGAAGTAGTGTGGTGCTTGTGGCGTATTGGCAGTAACAAGAAATAGCTCATTAATGAACGTTCATGCCTAGCATACCCACAATGCAAAATGGTGACAGCACCTGTGTGTACAACAATTCAGTGGGGACTGCACAGGGTCCAAATTTGTTGCCCTCTACTACCGCATGCCTCATCACCTAGGGGTGGCGCGGTGCGTAAAACCACAATTCAAATTGCAGGGCAACTAGGTGGCACAGCTTTTTTAAAATTTGCTTGCGATTGCAGAGGGTGCAGACGTGTGTGGTGGCCATTGTGATGGACCACAGTGGGTAACTGTGAGCACACTGTGGATCAAACGTTCCTCCCGTTAATGATTGCCGCCTTTGCTCTGCTTTCTCTTAACCAGACGGACGAGCAAGAGGTGATCAACTTCCTGCTGTCGACGGAGATTATCCCGCTCTGCCTTCGTATCATGGAGTCTGGCAGCGAGCTGTCCAAGACGGTAAGGATTGAGCTTTGCTGCACGGTTGCAAAGGGGCTTGGGCCTGGAATTTTGTCGCAGGCTGTTTCCGTCGGTCATTGGCACACGCAAGTGTTCGGAAGGAGACTTCCACAAGTGAATTTGCCAAACTCGTACTTGTGGCTGCATTGCATGTCTACGTCATGAGGACCTTTATTTACCATTTAGTGGAAGGCTAGAACATTCTTTTATCTGCAGGGTTTGTAAGAACAGAAAGGTGGCCTCCTTGCAAACTGCTTGAGTGTTGTCACGCTGGCTTACAACATAGTTTGGGGCTCTCTCTCTCTTCAGAATTTTTGTTTTCACTTGTATCACGGTAAATTTTTGTTGACCGGTTGTTCATTCACATGCTGTTTAGGCAATTGTTTGCAGTTTGTTACATTTTGCGCTGTGCAGTTTGTCAGAATTTTTCTTCAGTAAATCAGATGAGGGTGGGGTTGAGGAATATCACTTTTCGAGTGCAGTTCCCTCGCAAAAAGACGTGCACGTGAGCAGGCCGAACGAAAAAGGGCCTGTGTATCCCAGACTTCAATCTGCAGGAGGTTATTGGCAGGAAAAACGGGTTGGTAGCGCACTTTTGGTGCCAAAAATGAATCCTGTGCAAATAAAGCATCCTGTAGTTCCATCTCGCTCGCCACGCATTTCTGGAACTGATACCAGGGGCAAAAATTGTGCCAACTAATGTTTAAAAAAAGAGAAATATTTTGGCAGAAACATGAATCGAACCTAGGGTCTGCAGTGATGGGCAAATGCTACTTTGCAGCAGCATTATACTGATTACGGCATTTGATGTATTCTGAAATATGGATAAAAGATCGCCGGGAGGAGAGAGACAGCATAAAGTGCTGAACACAGCAGGACGAATGACAGCAGAGAAGCAGGAAAGGACACGTAATTTCAGCACACCAGTACCAGAGAGACAGACTGTATCCAATCAGGCACTAGTGCTTCGTCCATAAATGATGCAAAGCAAAAAGGACCATGACGGTGCTAACGGGAGGACGCAGTCACACCTTTGGAGGACTGCAGGAGTATTTGGAGCTTCCTAATTGCAAAAGTAGAAAAGCATGTTTACTCAAGAGCATATATGCAGGGCCAACCATACTGATTGGCTGAGCCTTTCGGTCATAGTAACAGAAAATAAAATTACACAAAGCAAAAAGGGTCATCAGCATGATAATAGGAGGAGGTACAACCATGCCACTGGAGAACTACATGAGTAATTTGAGCATGCTAATTATGAAAGCAGCAAAGAATGCGACCCTAATAGCACATATGTGTTGCTAAGAAGGGTGATTTGCCAAGCCTCTGGGTCATAGCATAAACACAGAGGAGAAAACGATGTAATTGGAGGAGAATAATGAAGATGGTAGTGAAAAGACAATCGCACCACCACGCACATTTCTGTATGGCTGTGCTGTCTGTACTGCGATGGACTCCGAAGTGTGTACCTGAGCGGCAGCTTTGAAGTGTGGTCGCCCCCGGAAGTATGCCTCGGGAACACAAAAATGCACCACATCGAGCAAAGCACCAGCCGCTCCCTGCAGCTACGGCTGCCCCCAGCCTACACAACAGCAGCTGTTATGGTGTGTAGATCACACGCCAGACTTACTGCTAGAGCCTTCTCATGGCAAAAAGGGCACAACAGAAGGTGACATGATCACGACAGGCCTACCGTTAGACATAAAGCATTGCACATCTCGAAATAAAATTTAATGCTTTCGCTATCCTGCATGTAAGCAGTCTTAAGTGCCTCCTTGAATATTTTATTACGATTTAGTTAGATGGGACTCGCAGGTTTCAATACCACCTGTTTCTCATGATGTCGTGTTTTGCACCTCATAAAAGCAAGGAGCAAGCAGCATGTAAAGCTGTGTATTAAAAAAGAAACTGCTCAGTATATTTTGTTGACACATCGTATTCACTATTTAGGGTTGCTTCCAATGTACCTGTAATATTTTATTGTGCTAAGAAAACAAAAGTTTGGGTAAGAAATCCGCCTCCCGCTTTACATTGCATCGCAGGTTGCCACTTTCATCCTGCAGAAGATTCTGGTTGACGAAACTGGCTTGGCGTACATCTGCCAAACATACGAGCGGTTCTCTCACGTGGCCATGATCTTGGTAAGTCGCATTGTCGTGGCCCGTCTCGTCACTTTCATGTTCCACTTGTGTAGAACTTGTTTCAAAGTAACTGGCGAAGCCTGCTGTGGGAGCCCCTTTCTAAATGCTGTCAATTGTGTAATATGTGCCTGTTGTTGTGACCCTTCTGCGCAGGGCAAGATGGTTCTCTCTCTGGCCAAAGAACAGACTGCACGCCTGCTGAAGCACGTGGTCCGTTGCTACCTCCGGCTCTCCGACAACCCAAGGCAGGTGGCTTCACTGGTTGACTCCTGCTGCACGCTCAGATGCTGTGCTTTGTTCCAAATTTGTTGATGTCAGTCATTTGGCTTTGGCTTGAGATTGTGGCATGGATTTCACTTTGAAGTCGCGTGACCGAGGCATTTTATTGCTGAATGTATAAGAGACAGATTGTCGATTCGGCCATTGATGTCCGTATTGACAGCGTGTATCACGGACAAGATGCTGGCTGGGAGCAGTTCAACCAAAACTGAGGGAGAGCAGCAAGGGAAAGGTGGGGCACTGAACCGGCTGCTCGAGAGGGAGGGCAAATAGACGCCAAGTGGGAGAAGTAGAGGAATGCGCACGCATGAGAATCTTTACGGGGGGTAGTCAGACACCATTGGGCTTGCTGAGTCGCCGCTGGTGGAGGGTACAGTTTCACAGTTGGCAGCAGTTGATATGGGATGAGTGCTTAATAACCCCTGCTGGTGGAATTGGCTGTCTGGCGTAATTTTCCCTTCTCGGAACGGCGACTGTGCAGGGCTCGTGAGGCTCTGCGCCAGTGCCTGCCGGACCAGCTGAAGGACAACACGTTTGCGAGCTGCCTGCAGGACGACAAGTCCACCTCTCACTGGCTGGCCCAACTGCTGAAAAACTTGGAGGCAACACCAGGCGGCGACCCTCGCCTCTCCTACCAGAGCAGCCTCCCACCCCAGCAGCTGCCCTAAGGTTGATGGTGGGGCGGTGCACCCGGCACGGGCGCTAGCAGTGGTACTCCTAGAGCCCCGTGAGAGTCTTGGGGCCGCAGGGGAGGACACCTGGCATGTGCGGGTGCATGCAAGGGGGCCCGAGCCCCAACCCCCCCTTTCCCCCAGCACTTGTTTGCGGTGCCTCGAATTCGCATTTCACCTGGTTACAGATGTGTGGGGTAGTCACTGAAATGATAGTGAAGGGCTGTCGAGCGTGTGCCACATGCGAGGCTAGTGACGACTGGAGTGCTTGCTCTCGCTGTGGAAAGAAGTGTTGTCTCACTTCTGCGAATTCCAGGTCCCCTTGACAGTGAGTTTCACATGTGTAGGTTTTGCGGTAGTGCCAAGAGCTCTTGCAACCGAGCTGCAGTTTCCTCCCAGCCTCGTGGCACAGCCATCTTATAATGTACGTGGGCAGTTTTCAAAAACAATTAGCTTGCTCATAAATGTCTCTCCTTGGCCCATAATTACCTTTCTGAGGTGCTTTTTTTTTTTCCCCTTCTTTTTTTCTTTCTTGAGATTTGACTCCTTTGATTCGGATTGTAAGCGAGTGCAGGGCAAGGTTAAAAATTTAAAGCCGTGTAAATAGTGCCTCTGCTGGACACTGAGACATGTCTGCAAGCTAGCTGGCGAACACATTGCAAGCGCCCCTGAAGGGCCTGCCATAAGCTGCTTGCCTAGCCTTCCTAGTTCAAATTCTGTGTGCAGTAGGCACGCCATTCATTCTATTGGCCTCATGCACACAAGAGTTGTGGGGGGGAGGGGGGTTCACATGCCAGGTGGAGCAGCGCCCATTGACGGGCGTCCGTGGCGAGCAGTGTGACGATTCTGTGATGACGCGCCCTAGACCACACTGCCTCTCAGTCTGTGTAGTGTCCTGAAGGTCCCTGCGTTTCAGGTTGTGTACAAATTAAAATTTCAGTGGACACTGGACCTTGTCTTTAGTGTGAGACTGCTGGCTACAGGGATGATCAATTTTGTATTTTCAATCACATGTACATAGCTTTCATAGCCTATTTCTCTATTTGTCAGTCACTCGAGCAGCTTACGAAGGTCACCGCAGTAAATATGAGGGAGGGTGGTTGATTTGTGTGTGTATGTGTGTGTGTTTTTTTCTTTGCTTTATTTGACGACTTTTGCTGGCCATTTTTTGTGATCACAGGTGTAAAGAATGGGTGGCTGTGCTTTACACCGCATCATCAGTGGCCATTCAATTTGTATAGAACAGCACACATGGCCAAAGTTCTCCTGTTCAGCATTTTATCTGCCAGAAAGGTTGAATTCTGCCGATATTGTGTTCTGGGATGAGCAGGCAAGGAAGCTTCCAATGTGCAAATCTGAGGTTGCACTGCCTATTCAGAAATTGGCATTCATGTAAACAGCACCTGGCACAAGCAACGAAGCTTGGACTGCAGATGGTTTGCCCCTTGTTGAAACGGAGCGTGTTGTTTCGGTATTTTTGCATGTGCTTCCATCCTGGTCTCTCTTGAGCCCATCCTCTCTCTCAGGCTTTTGAGGCTCCCATTTTTGCGAGAGCTTCCCGAGCCGGTGCGTCACTGTTTTTCTTTTGTATTGTCCTGTGGCTGCCGCCTCGTAAGGCCGCTCATTGTTTGCGCACAGAAGCTGCCAAAGCTGCATTTGCACATTATGAGTCGGTGCAGTGCAATTTGTATGTATGTACTTAGCAAGTATGATGGGAAATGCTGGAGGAGGTTGGTATGTGTATCTAATGTGATTGTGGTGCAGCCTTTTCGGGTATCTTGTAGTATGACTGGTTGAGCTTTCAGCTGGGGAGAACCCACTGGCATTCTAAAATTTCATCCAAACTTGCACACGTGGTTTTTAGTAGCAGCACTTCGCTGGAACATAGGAACTACCTCTTGAAATTTCCTCAGTGTGCTATCTAACCAGTGAAAGGATGTTTTCTGCCTGCTCCTGTTGTTGGAAGACACTTGGTTTACCTTTGTATTTGAAACTTCAAAGCTGGAGTTATCTGTGTATTTGCAGGGGGCGTAATTCTGTGTCTCCCGAAACAAACCTGCCGAGAGCACACTGTTCATTTAGTCACAGCACATAAAATTGGAAATTTCAAGTACTTAGCATTTTTGGGGGCATGGTTGCGAGTTTGCTAGTGAGAAATTTCGTCCACTGTACCAAAGAGGCTTTTGCTGCTGCTGCCGTGCAAATGCAGTAGGACATGTGAATGGGCAGTTGCAGAGATATTGTGGGATCAGAGTAGGCGGTCTGCCACACAATTTTAAGCGCTGTGCTGGAATTGTACGTTTTGCGTGTGTCGGCAGCACAAGTGGGGTTGAAGGTTAGTGTGGGAATCTCTACGAGCACCTGCATTTTACCCTTTGTGATGTTTCTTAACTTCACATGGTGTTGAATTACGTTGGTATCCTATTGTGAAACTGGTGCAAGTGTTCTTTTTTATTGTTTTTGTATAACTTTATGGCAAGCTTGTTTTCTGTGTTTTTTTTTTTTTTTGTGCAAGAATGGCACAATACGATGGGGGCAGAGAAAGAAAAAAAGTGTCATGAAGAAAAAAAAAGGTGCGAAAAAGGTTTTCCACTGTCTGAGTGTACGAGATTGAGGTTGATAACTGCCATCTCATTAGGCTTCCAACCTCTGAATGTTGTGAGTTCTGCAAGTAATGTATCCATATGTCATGTCATCTCAGTGTCAGTCAGGCTGGCTGTTGTGTGGTTGGTTATTGACATGAGTATGTACAACTTGAGTGGCTCTTCTATTGGTCATGCTGTAGTTGGAGCATGCTGCTCTGTCAGTTTTGATGTTCAAAGTACAAAGGTTGGAATTTTGAGGAGCAATAAAGTCTTTATTTGACTTGCAGGTTCCTGTCTTCTGAGTGTCGAGCACACCACACATGGGCACCTGCAAAGTAAAATTAAGCGTTCATGTGTAGTGGTTGTAAATGTTGGTTTGGTTTTGACAAATGTGGGCGAAAGACCAAGTTGCTGATAGAGGCTTACAGTGATGCGTGCTAGCCTTACATTGAATGGTTTTGCAATTTGGGGGCTTTCATGATCTCTTTGGCTTGTGCCTAAAATCCATGTGGGCACCCTTCACCCCGGCACACTGTGCTCCATGAGCTTATCGGTAAGTTCCATTGCTTGGGGTGCAGATATTGCCAGAAAAATAGCTAGCCTGCCATTCGGACCAGTTTTCCCATACAACAGTGGGCTACAGAAGGTATGCAATAGTGGTGAAGTTTATCAAATACTGTTAAACCATTGGGTGAACATTGCACTGGTTTATTGCCATGCCCTCGTGTTTCTCACGTTTGCCGTTGGCCCATTTTTAAAAACTAGTCGTTATTTCATATTGCAATTCTGGGTTGTGATGTGAAGACAGCAAACGGTGTTTATCGAAGATTTAAGGGGAGACGCGGGTCTTGGAATCGCGAAATTTGGCCAAAAAATCGATTTTTAGAAATCGCCATTTTCGGAAAGTAGAGCTATTTTTCTACCGGTTAGCAAAATATCCAGACCCAGGAGTACGTATTTGAGCCATAATATCAATGTATAGCACCCAGGGCCGTACCCAGAAATTTTTTTCGGGGGGGTTTATGAATTTTCGGAAGGGGGTAGTTTTGCTGAAAGCAACAGTAAGTATTGCTTACGTGCTGCCTGGAAAAGATTTCGGGAGGGGTTCGAACCCCCAAAACACCCCCTCTGGGTACGGCCCTGATAGCACCGACAACCGCTAAAATCGGCCAAGATTCGACGCGAAAATAGCATTTTTTCGACGACTCGCCCCTCGGGTTCTACATGCGCCACGGCGTCCATCTTGGTCTCATTCGAAAGTGCGTCTTTTCGTTTTCAATTCCCCGCCAGAACCACTCCGTTTCGTCCGTTAGCTGCGAGTAAAACCGGGGTAGAAAAGAGACGGAACGCGCCGCCTAATTGGCTACTGACTGCACGTGACTGCAGGGCGCAACCTCATTGGCTGGGCGCCGTGGGTCGTCTGCTCGGCACTTCAATCACAGTGCAACGGCTCATGTATTCGTCTATGCGAGGACCGGCAAAAGCCCCGCATGGCGTAAAAATAAAGTAAATATATCTATCGATAAGCGAAAGGAAGAACAATCATTATTAAAAGCGCCTGAAATACGATTTTCTGCTCGTGTGACGACGACTTGTCGCGAGAACGGCGCCGAGACGGAGGTAGGCGCCGCCCGCGCGGGCTGCCGAGACGATAGCGTAGCGATATGATTACGCCTGCGGGGGCACTAAGGTGCGTCTATCTTTCGATGAGCAGCAAATAGAAAGAAAAGAAATGATAAAGTGGAGGATGCTGCATGCCGACGTCGCAAGGGAAGTGTGTTCATTCTGTTATCAACGATGCCGCGGCGGATCGGCCCGCACTCCGGCGCGCGCTTCCTCGTCGGCAGGTTACCATATAGATGAGCGATTTGAGAATTATAAATGTTCGCACTGTGCACAATGTGCGTTGGTGACGTGATATACGAGTAGATTAAACCGAAAACGTGGTTATCCCACCTAGCCAAGCGCATGCACGTCACACGGTCACAGAACAGTGGCGGGCATTCCGTTACCAGCCCTTCGGTGCAACTCATTTAACGCGATGCAAATCCGATTTGATTACTACAAATGAAGCAGTAACATAACAAAATAAACGTTTACAACTGTGGTGCACGATCGGGACCTCAGCCGTAGTCGCCAAAGAGTGACGGCGTGCTGCCAACAGCATAAAAATTGAAGCAACTTTCTGGCTTTGCTTTTGTTCAGTTTTTCTGCCAAGTGCCATCTGTAGACAGAGGATTTCATAATTTTCCCAGCAACTGATTTCAGCAAACTTGGTATGCTCGTGTTGAGCGAAAAGCGAGCTACATTCTAGAACCTTTCTTTTTTTCATATGCTCAATAGATAAACCTGTCACTTGTAGTAAAACTTCAACTGCGATTTTCTCAGCTTCCCTTTTTTTGCATATGTGCCTAGCCTCACAGGGGTTTTGAGGTAGTTTTTTTCAAAGGATTTCTACAAGTGTTATACCGTTGAATTCGGGATAAAATGAACTGCATGCTGATTTGCCCCAAATAAATGTTATGAGTAATAATATGAGCTCATTAAGTTTTCTGAAAACTGTACTTGGCATAATTAGGCTAATTATATCCAATCAACTATCTTTACAGGAATATAAATAGCTTCAGCATGCATGGCAGGTCTTAAGCTACACATCCATACCATTTATTTAAAAAAAAATTGAATAAAAAGTTCCTTAAAGGCCCGTAAGAAATTACTTAATTAGGCTCCAGTGTTTTCTTTATAACTAAAAAAAATAATTATACCACTTGAAACCTAATTACATATTTGAAATGAGGAAGTCAAAACACATATGCACAGTGATTTTCATTATCACAGACCAATTAATAAAAAAGTTCATTTCAAGACCCACGTCTCCCCTTAATGGAGCAGTTGGCACACAAGATGGCCAACTAACTACTCAAGGGATAGAAGACGGGCCAAGAAATACCTTGATGTCACATTTGCTCGGATGAGCTCATGAGGTATTTTGAAGGTGCAAGAAGTGGCTGCTTTTACCCTTTCAATGGGCCTATATAACAAAAACTTATTCAAACAGGAGCAATGAAAAGAAACAAGTTATAAAAAAAAACTGATTCATTTCTATGAAAAATGTCTCGGGTGGTTGCAGTGAGAAAGCGCTGCAATTGACCAGTGTGTGTTCTTCACCGGTGGTTTTAATCCCAAAAAATGGCAGCGGCTCTGGCTCAGCTAGGCTGGTATGCAAGCGGAAGCAGCTACAGTTTGCCAACCGACTGATATGGCTAATTGAACGCCTCATCGCTGTCATCTTTCTGCATCCTCCCGACGCTTTGCTCGCTAAAGTTCCCGTTCTTCAGTCTTTTCCGGCTGCCACTTTGCGCACTCATACTCGCATTTCTGCTTTAACTCCTTAGCAAGCCGAGCATCTGTAGGACGGTCCGGCGCCGCTTGCCACTGGAACAACCCCTGGCTTCGTGCATCATTTTGGGACCGTGCCAGCACCTAGTCGCTGCTCGCCGAGATGCGCGTGTGAAGTGACATCACGAGTTTCTGCCGAACGCCGGAGGTACACGGCTGCGTCACCCGCTTGTCCTTACCGCGGAAAGAGAGAAAACTTTATTCTCTAAATAGCCCTAGTACGGGCCGTCGTGCCACAGCCTCTTCATTAGGAAACGGCAGGTTCGTAGAACTTCCAGAGGGCCGCACTAACACGAAGGCAGTGGGCCACCAAAAGTTCTTGCGTCGATTTGGAGAGAGAGAGAGAGAGAGAGAGAGAGAGAGAGAGAGAGAGAGAGAAAAGACTTTATTTCCGGTCAGACTAAGACCTATTGGTGTTCTTCAGCCAGAAGAACCATGCTGAGCTGGTCGTCGAGGGCCGCCGACGCCAACCACACCCGCCAGTTGGGAAGAGGAGGGTTAGGGTAATGAGGGGACTGCTGGGCGACTGGACAGGAGAAGATGATGTGCTCAACATTTGCGTACGTACAGGCGCAGTTGGGACAGGATGGGTCTGAGCGACGACGATAGAGGTAAAGGCGTGCCGGAGTGATTAGAGTGTTCAGCTGAATTGCCCGAAGGGTGTGTACTTGTGCAGTAGATAAGGAAGTGTGGGGTGACGGAAGGGTCTGAAGTGAGTGTCGGAGATGCTTGTAGTGTTGTTTGAGGGTTTTCTTGTAGAAATATGCCTCGTCCGCTAAGGGCGGGGAAGGCCAAGGGATCACCGGCGCCCGGCTAGTAATCTCGCGGGCCAGCTGGTGAGCCAGCTGATTGCCGGTGATCCCTGAATGGCCTGGCACCCACACCACAACAACGAGGCAGGGGAGAGAGAGGGAGAGAGAGAGGCAGATATATGGGAGAGATCTAAGGGCTGAGAGGGAAGAGATTCAGATATGTCGTCATGGAGATCTTCGGGAAGTCGGTTGTCGCGAAGAGCTCGAATAGCCGCCATAGAGTCAGAGCAAATGCGATAGCGGGGAGAACGGGGTTGCAAAGTGAGTTCTCTAGCTGCGTGGACGATCGCCGCCAGTTCGAGGGCTAAGGGTGAAGTAGGATGGGAGAAAGGGCCTGCTGTGGAGGTGATTGGGGGGCCAGCGGGGCTAGCCATAATGACACAAGCAGTGGAGCCCCGAGCAGGGTTATATGCGGCGTCAACATAGCATGTGACAGTGTCCGGAGAGAAGGGTTCGTGGTGGTGGGCACGAGCTTGTCGTCGTCCCTCGTGAAGGCGTGGGGTCATGTTGGACGGAATGGGGGCACAGCGGAGGTTACCGGGAAGGGGCCGTTGGGGGTTGTGCAGAGGAAACTCAATTGGCCGAATGCCCGCCTGCTGCAACAGCCAATGGCCCTGCTTAGAACAAGACAGACGGCCCAGCTGTCGATCCCTGTGGAGGCGCAAAAGATCGGGAAGAGGAAGGAAGAGACCTGTGGCGTACAATTTCTCTGTAGATGCGTGCATTGGGAGATGCAGGGCAGCTTTGTAAAGTGTGTTAAGGGCAGATTGAACCCTTCGCAATTGTGTCTGGGCTAATGTGCAATATGGGAGACAGTACAAGATTTTGTTGAGGGCGAAGGCTGTTACCAGTTGACTGGCTCTGCGTTCATCGAGACCACCACGCCGCTTGACAACCCGTCGGACCAAGTGAGTAACTTGTTGGCATGTGGTGATCGTGGACTTCATGACATGGGTGAAGGAATGGTCTTGGAGGGGAAAGCCCAGAACACGGCAGGAGGAAGCACGGGGGACGGGGGTACCATCAAGGGTAAGCGACAAGAGCGGGTTTACAGATCGTTGATATTTAGAGCCGGAAAGCAAGAGCAGCTCAGATTTTTCTGGAGCTGCTTGCAGACCTGTGCGGGCAAAAAAATCGAGAAATGAGGTCAAGGCCTGATTGCAAAGTGAGTTCCACCTCCCCAGGAGACCCATGAGTGCACCACAGTGTAATATCATCGGCGTAGAGAATTGAGTGAAGGTTCGGGATCTCGGACAATGCTCTGGCAAGAGGGGAAAGGCCGAGGTTAAAGAGTGTAGGCGATAATACAGCTCCTTGAGGAGTACCGCGAGTGAGGGTGATCGGTGGTGATAGTGTGTTCCCCAGCCGGAATCGAGCCGTTCGGGAGCGAAGGAAAGAACGAACGTAAGAGTAGAGATGGGAGCCACAATTAGTGTCTTGGAGGGGGGACAGGATAGCGTCGTGAAGGAGGGTATCGAAAGCCTTGCGAACGTCCACCGTCACGAGCCCATGAACTTGGTGCCCTGAGGGCTGAAGGAAAGTTTGCTGAAGGAGGAGAAAGAGGTCTTGAGTGGATATATGTGGGCGGAAACCGATCTGATTGTGTGGAAGGAAGTTGGTACTATCGAGTAGGTCTGTGAGACGCGCGAGAACCATGCGCTCCATCGTCTTCCCTACACAAGAAGTCAGAGAGATGGGGCGAAGGTTTGGGAGGGTGGCGGGCTTACCAGGTTTGGGGATGAGAGAGATGGTGGAAGAGATCCATTCCTCAGGTAGCCTGCCCGTGCTCCAGTATTCATTCATTTGGGATAGAAGGAACTCTTTGTCTGAGTCGGGGAGGTTCTTCAGGACGGAATAGGAAATCTGGTCCGCGCCCGGAGTGGTGCCAGCTTTATTGAGGGCCAGAGCACGTTCCAGTTCGGGTAATGTGAAAGGGCGATCAAGGTCACTGTTGGGAGGCCCTGTGTACTCGGGGTAGAGAGAGAAAGGGAGTGGTGGCGGAACGTATAAATCGGTAACCTCTCGAATTAGGGAGTCGGCATCGTGCAGTGAGAGGTGCTTTTGAAGGGTTGGAAGAGGAGCCGGCTGAGGGCCAAGAAGGGAACGGAGGAGAAACCAGGGGGATTTAGTGTGGAGCGAACCGTTGATCGAATCGCATATGCGATTCCAATTCGATGAATCAAGAGTGGAACAGTGGGTTAGTATTTTGGTGTTTAGGGTGTCTAGGCGTTGTCTCAGCTGTGTGTTGTGGGGCTGGGTACGTACAAGACAAAGGAGGCGTTTTCGGCGTCTCCACATACGCATAAGGTGGGGATCGGGGTTGTCTGATGGAGGGTCGGCGACGGTGGTCGTGGTTGTTTCCGACTGCGTTCTCTTCAGCGAGCGTATCCACAAGCTATAGTCAGTAGTTGGTTCTTGGGCGCGCAGGCGGCGAAAACGGTCCCAGTTAGTATGTGTGATTACACGTTTCTTAGGTTTGTGTGTGAGCATGAGTGTTATTTCAATAATGTGGTGGTCTGAGAGGAGAGTATCCGGAAGGACTTGCCAGGTTGCCGGTGGATTCGGGCCGTTGTGAAAGGTGAGGTCAGGCGTTGTGGGGCGTTGCGTTGTGTATCCGTCTCGTGTAGGCGTGTCTGGAGCATTTATGAGTGTATATAAGCCTTGCATTGCGTGTGCGTGAAGAAGACGGCCCGTACGAAGGGTGTTTGAGTATCCCCATATGGTGTTTGGGGCATTAAAGTCTCCGCCAAGGATGATGTCACGCCGTTTGGGAAAAGATTGAAGAAAATGAAAGAGAGGAGAGATTAGGACGGTAGAATTGGGGGGATTATAGACATTCACAAGAGTAAGAGGTGGCGTCGGGGGGTCTGGGTAATAGGAGAGGGCCGTGACATATGGGAGTAATGTAGAGGGGACGTCTTCCGGTTCATACGATATGTCCCTACGAATATAAATAGACGACAGTGGCGTAACAGGGTCGGCGTGCAGACCTCGATAGCCGGGTATGACTTTTGCATGCCGTGTCTCTTGTAAAAGAAGAAAGTGCGGGAGTGTGGCTTGTGTAAGGAGCCATTGCTGAAGAGGCGTGCGGTTCGTAGAAAGGCTGCGGCAGTTCCACTGAATCAATTTTAGTGCCATATTAGAGGTTATTGGGAAAGGTTGGGTGGGGCGAGAAGGGTGGCGGGCTTAATCTTAGGGGCCAATCCGACTGACGAAGCAGGAACAGGGTTGGCGCGTTTAATTGAGCTGTTTGTGTCTTCCATGGGTGTTGGGGCGTCATCAAATTTTTTGCTTATGGTGGCATTTAGATTGTTAAGCGACTCTGTGAGCTTGGCTGTGAGCGCCTCGAGGCTAGAAGTGCGTTGGTCTTGCGCATCGAGGCGCGTTTGCTGGATCTCGACTAGCGATGTAAGGGCAACTACGCGTGACGTAAGCTCGGTAAGTCGTTGCTCGAGCTGGTCGATCTTACAAGAAGTGGGGGAACTTTGGGAGGTGAGTGTGGGTGGAATCGGCGGCCCTACCTGAATTCCAACACGCGGTGGCGTGAGCAGGTCTGGATTCACTGGCACAGTCTTAGTTTGTGCACTGAGTGCGGGTTGAGATGCAGGAGTTAATGATGAAGGGGGTAGATTAGGTCGCTGGCCTCCCCAGGTGGCAGTCGGCGGCAGAGGCATGTTCGAAGTGGGTGGCTTGGACGATGCAGGAGGTGGTAGCTTCACTGGTGGTGGCGTGGTGTGAAGGCTCTTCTGTTGCTGTCTTAGCCGTAGGAGCTGCTTCTTTGCCTCTTTGGAACAGGCCTCATCCCGGGTCTTGCGGATATTGCATACTTCAGCGAAGGGTGCGTGGTGGCCTTCACAATGGAGACACCAGGCCAGTACCTGGGTTCAACCAATCCTCCCAGGAAGCGATGCGGGCGGAGGTGTGGTGGTTGGTCTGGTGGATGGCACTCCCAGTAAAGGTGTAGTGATGGGTAAGAAGGGCAGTTGGGTGTAGGGCAAGTGGGATGTGAGAGGATGCCATGTATGTAGTGGATGGATATGGGATGGAGTGATGAGGGAAGAGGTTTGTGCTTTCCTGACCACAGATGCGGTTTCACGGGAGAGGGTGAGGTGGGGGACCGGGAAACACTGCCTGCTTGCGCGTAGAGTGCAGAGATGCTGTCGACGTGCCTGATGTTGTGAAATCTTTTGAGTGCCAGGGTGGTACACTGCAGGGTGGTACACAGCCACAAAGATTGCCAGAGTAGTCAACTACGAAAATTGGGGCCTCGTGCTCGTGATCTGCCACATCAGGTGATCTGCCACCATCAGGTGATCTGCAACATGAACAGGTGATCTGCCACGTCACCTCTTCATGAGTAGAATTGGATCCATATTATTGGTAGAGGAGATTTTTTATGTTGGGTCGCTGGATCGGTCTATCATGGCAGGCAGTAGTTTTTTTTTCAAAGGGGTTGGGGGTGCCGGTCTGCTGTTCGATGGCCCCTGCCGATTTTGTTTAGGTGCGGAGCACCCTAGGACCGCACAATGTCCGTCCGTGCCTGTGCGCATAGCATTTACAACCGCAAAGAATCACACAGGCACCGGCAGGATTTGAGCCCGTGTCTGGTAGACCAGACAGAGTTAGTGTCAGTCGTATTACCCATTGGGCTACGACCGTGAGTTGGTACCCGAGAATCACACGGCTTACTCCCTCGCCTGTAACGATGCTGAGTACATCCCAATGTCCGTCCGCCTCCATCCGTGCGCACACCACCATCAAGCGAAAATCAAGCGAAATTCGATTTCAGCCGTGAGTTGCAGTCTCATGTAGCGAATAATCAAGGCGCACCTCACGGCTCAAATGGAATGACGGTCGGGGCACAAATCGGATGTCACTCGGGGCGCAACTTAGGTGTCATTTTGAGTTCCCGTACTCCACACCATCGCCATCATCCACGGAGTGGAGATGCTGACATTTTTTTCAATCCGCTTACTTGGTGCTAGGAGAGTGGTTTTTCCGGTTTCTTCTTTAAATGAATTAAGAAGACACAAGTTGAGAACATACACACGATGAATATATTCATCGTCAATATAACCAACATCTATTTGGGACGAGATCAGGGCGAAGGACTCTCCCATTGACATTCACCCGCTCTTGTCTTGCGCTTCCCGAGTTTATTCCTTGCTTCGAATATTGTTATTATCCGTGCATCAAGAGTATGACCTTCCCCTTCTTCTAGACCCATCTTTGCACGTCCATTCTGTTACCCGGGTGGTCCACCCTTTGTTAGTTCGTCTCACGGTCGAAATTGCGAGGTTGCCTTATATGGTGCCCTGATAATGGTGTTCCTTGCACTTTATTCGTGCGGGTAAATTTGTAGTACAGTACATAGGCGCTGCTATATATTCTTGTCATGATCAGTGGTTGCGTGAGTCTCATCATTTCTTTTTCTCTTTTTCTTGCTCTGCATGCTCTCGGTTTGGCGTTTTGTTGGTGAGCAGTTGATTAAAGATTTTCTGTTTTTGGCGATTGCGAGTTTGGCACTACCGCTCGTCTCCAGAGCAACGCCGAGCCTTCTTACGCGATTGTTCTCTGGGAGGACATCCGTTAGGTCCGTGTTATGTACGTGCATGTATATATCTTGGCCGCGCGGCACCATCTGTCGTTTCCCAAACCGAGCTCTTGCAGCGGAGACAGAACCGCGGAAATATTGAAAAGTATTTTGAAAATAGACGCAGTATAGTGGGCCTCATTTTAGTTCTTTTCTGCGTATAATCTATGTCTTCCTTGATTTCTGAGAGACGGGCGTTAATCCATTACGCCCTGCTTTAGTTAGGTCCCGCAATGATGGTGCCGGCATAATTCTCGCTGGAAAACACATCGAGGTGGCTCAGTGGGTAAGGCGTTGAGCTACTAATCCCACGGACGCAGGTTCAATTCTAGGCCGAGGGGCCGTTTTTCTGATGGAAGCAGATACCAATTAAAGCCGCCCGCATCTTCCCACGGGGGGAACTCAAAATAAATGCGTCGCATCTACTCGCGTCAAGCAAAGCGTCACGTCAAGCGAAAGCCAAGCAAAGACGCCCTTGACTGAATTCCGAACGCGCGCTCCGCCGCTTATATACGTTGAGGGGACTGCGTAAGCCGGTCCCAGTCGACGACGTTGGCGTACTTGTAAAGCGGCGTGGACTCTAGGTGTTTGAGCCAAGCGCGGATGTTGCTTCGCCGGAGAACGGCACACCGGTTATATGCGCAGCGCGCCCGAAGGAGAGGAAACCGCGGAAGAGAGAGTACTGCACATGCGCCGGCCCCAGCGCGTCTGCCGCGGCTATGACGCAACGTGCCGCGGCTATGACGCAACACAATCCAACACAATCCACTTTAAGACAATCCAATCCATCCAATCCAATCCAAGCCAAGCCAAGCCAAGCCAAGCCAATCCAAGCCAATCCAATCGAATCCAATCCAATGCCCCTCGCGAGAGAGTGTTCGAATCCAATCCAATGCCCCTCGCGAGAGAGTGCTAGCTATCGCCTCGACTCGACGCGAAGTGAGCGTGCGGACTACGGACGCCAACGCGGGTGACATCGTGAGTTACTGAAATGCTCTGCATTTAAAAACGCCAGTGTGCCGAGATTTCGGCGTACGTTAAAGATCGTGAACTGGTCTTGATTCTTCCGGACATATCCGCTACGGCATGCCTCGTAGCCCACGCGTAGCTTCGGGGCATGAATTAACTGAAATTTATATTTTTTGATCTTCTGGTAGAAACACGCTTTAGTGTGATGGCGTAAGTGTCGGGCACAGCAGGCGACGGTGTCTGCCAGGCATGCTACCACCGACTGGGCATAGAATGGATTTCAGCCGACGTTGTATAATTGTCGTCCTTGCAAAATTTCTCTTACCGTTGCGAGGCAGCGGTGCCGCATGTCCTTGGACGCCTGATAAACATGGCTGATAGCGGAAAGCGGGGACACACACACACACACACACACACACACACACACACACACACACACACACACACACACACACACACACACACCACACACCGCACACGCACACGCACACACGCACATGCACACGCACACACACACACACACACACACACACACGCGCGCACGCACGCACGCACGCACGCACGCACTGCGTGTTACACAAGCGAAAAGCCGCATGATTACTAAACTTGAAGGGCATAAAATCACACCTTAAGACGACGATCATACTGCACATGAAAAATCAGAGCCCTTCCACACTGTGAAGAGGGAAGTCCAGCGAAGATGGCGCTCTGGTGGGATTTAATTGCTATGTTGGGTATTAGCTGTTTTGCAGATTAGCTATGTTTGTAGGATATCGGCGCTATCTCTATGTCACAGACTAGCGGCACGTACGCTATTGGTGTTGTGCCAGAGCACCCAGCCCAAATTCGCTGCACCAAGCGACGCGCCGACAGCGGGGCCGATTCGCGCCTCGGCCAAATCTCCCGCGGCAGACGTGCCGCAACTTGCAGGCGTCTCAACCACCTCTCCTTTCTCCTTCTCAACGGCTGGTACGAGTCATGCCTCGGATGAACGGCCCGCGGCAGACGCGCAGCGACGTGTCTGAGACGGCGCCGCTGATTC
>JABSTR010003077.1:0-36840 GCA_013339765.2 Haemaphysalis longicornis | reverse complement strand
GGTCGTTATATAGGGGGTTCCGTAAGCTAGGTTCCCAAGAAAGCCGCTGGGCTGCTCCTCGTGGCAGCAAGAAGCAGCCTGCTTCTATGGACGTGGCCACTTGTGCCACTACAGCAGCGTCGTTCATCTTAACTTCCGTGGCAGATGGTTGCTTGTGTGTGGTTATCTCAACTCTTTCTGAAAGAAGTTTAAATTGCATTTAAAACTATTTTCTGCAAATGCTGTTTATTGCTAATATTTATAAGATTACTGGTGAGCGCCTCTTTTTCCACCCAACCATTGTCCAGGAACCGCAAAATTGTGAAATGTGAAAAATTACTTATATGTACTATGACAAAAGTGTTATAATTGTATTTAAAACCCTATGTGTCCGTTGTAACGTCCCTACTCTTACGATAGAAACCGCTGCTAAAACGAGTATTGTGTTAACCGTCACAAAATGTTAATTATAAGAAAATTAATACCAGTAGGACAGAGACACTGCAATCTTAGCATGAGGCAACAGTAAAAATTATGAAGGCACCAAGTCGATACGCGAGATGTACTCAATAGGAAAGCAAGCTTAGTTTCCAAACGTGCACTTCAAGTTTCACAATCGTCTGTGCCGCTATGCTTGTTGTTTTCCTCTTCTCTCTATTAGTGGGATTGAAGACCGTTGACAGTCGCTACTGTTGCATACTCTGTCTGAGCATATACAAGCCTCAGCGTTACGCAGCTGTAACTGTGAGCCTTACAATGCGCCCAGCTAGGTCACACGGAGTGTACGTCAAGCTAGGTCCCCGTGGTGGAATTATAAGGAAAACGCTGTACTGAACGCAAGTCCGAGACGTACTTCCACGTTTGCACTGCTCGAGCACAGTAATTGAGGAACTTGCCAATTTTTCCCCCTTTGTACGAGTGGATTAGTCTAAGGGCGAACCTTCGGCCAGATTTAATTATTAAAGAACGAACTGCTTTTTATCGAGCACTGAAACTGCAGCAGCAATTCTCCAACCAGATGCATCAGAACACATGTATCAATCATTCACCCTTGCCATATATTCGGAGCACCCAAAGTATAATCAAAGTAGCGAGGAACCAGTACCAAATCTGTGCGTCTTTTTACACCGAAAAGATAATGACACCTGTGGCAGTGCGTGCTTCGACATGTTCCCTGCTTTTTTCGAGCAGTTTGTCAACAGCCACACAGCATGCGGTTATTATCGTCCGAACCTTTTCTCGTGGTACGAGAGAAGATTAGACAGAAACGTTCTCTTGCTTACGTACGAGGAACTTAATAGAGGACCCACGAAGCATATATTCTGGTGATAGCGAACTTCAACGGCGGTGGTGAAGAGTACGGCCAGATTTCAGAGAACATTGGACGCTGCTGGTAGAGATCGGCGACGATACGCGCTCTAATGTATGTGCGATATTGTTTTAAAAAACGCGGCACTTTTTGTTAAGGACGCGGTAGCTAACGCAGAGAAAAGAAAGCCGAAACGGGTGGAGAGACTGCAGAAATTATAAAGGCCGGAGATGATCGCAAAACGTTTCGTGAACATCGCCCAATCCATTCTGGAAGCAAACTGCTGGAAGCGACTTGTAACGTTCGACATTATCAAGCGATGCAAGCAAAAATCAGCGCCATTCAGTGGAAGAAGGGAAGTGGTTATGCTTTATGAAAATTTTATTACTGACTTCGCCCCCAAACACTATTCCCACTTGAATTTCGCATGGGAAGTATCCACACTAGCCACATGTGCCCCTGTTCCGCTTAAGTGTAGAAGCACCTGTCACAAATAAAGTATCCGCTTGCAATCCACGCTGCAAATGTTGTTGCAAAGCTGACAACGACACCCACTACAATTTGCCCTTGCGAACGTGAGTTGAATACACACACGTCGCTCTACAAAATGTGATACCAGAGATTCTACCTGCCAGTTACCTAGAATTGCAGGGGCGGCATCCCTAACGCAGAAGCGTGGGCCACGGCCGGGCTAGAACAGCGGACCGCCGCCACTGTAGACCGGAAATACGTCGGAAGAAAGAAAACGGCGAGGAGCGTCATTCGAAAGAGCGAGACAATGTATCCTAGCCATCCTGATGCGCTTGCTCGGCGGGGCTGCATCACCCGCGCGACACAAGTGCGAACACAAGCACAATTCGGCATGTAAGCTTAGTAAAATTATCATTTATCCGATTTAAACTAGTTTAGTCAGTTTTAAAATTGCGAGAAAGCTGAGGGGAAATTTAATGCTCACTATTTATCGGAAACGTTGCTCCTTTCGCCTACTGTAATACCTGTTAAAAACACAACCGAATTAATTTCTACTGTGTTACAATATTCTCATCCTTCGCACTTGTTTTAATTTTTTGGAAGCCATGAACCAACTAAGCCAAGAAAATTTCTATTAGCAAACGGAGTCCCATTCGTGGCAAGCAGTGCGAAAAAGTAGTATTTGTTTAGCGGACAGATGTATGTATGTGGTCTCTATATTTTGTTTTTCGTGCACTGCAATGTCTTTTGCCGTACGACCTCTTAATTTTGTCGTGTCCGGGTTACCCAGAATGTGCTGTCGAACAATTTAATCCAGCCGTGCGAAGGAAGCCCGCAATTGACGCGAAGCTGCGCCTAAATAGGCCCAAAGAAAACAGTCGCTAAAGCAGACAATAAAGTCGGGTCGCGCAGATGTGGCTACCGGCGTGTAACACGCGGGGAAAGCGAGCCAAATTCGCTGCGCCATCTGCACTGCGCCCCAAGAGTAAAAACCGCACTTTCCTCCACAGCTGCCTTAGCAGTTTATTGTCCCGCACGCAACGAAAGAACCGATGGCTGGTAGAGGTAGAAAGCTTTCCTCTTAAATGTTTAGTTTATGGTATCCGGGATTATTGGGCAAGCACAAGAAACAATCATACAAAAGAAATGTTAGTTCCTACTATAAACTCTAGCATATTATCAGCTAGCGACATAGTTGGGCTACTCGAAGAAATGTAGTGGAACGAAGTGCTATAAAACTGATTATCAACTCCATCATATTAGTCTGTGAAGCATAATAGGCAATAGAGAAGGTGAGCCTGCACAGTTGAACACAGGTACGGAGAGCGTTCAACATAGCCTGTCAGGTGCCTATCCTGAATTACCTCAAATATACACCAACGGTGACTTTGGGAAAGAAGGTTATACCGAGTCAGGTGAACCCACACTAAAAATTTAAAAAATATTCTTTGCACGTCATCATAGAGCAAAACTCCAAATCAGTCTTGCCTTCACACTCCGGGTGCATTTGCATTTGGTCATTCACCAAATATAATAGGAGCGGGAGCAGCAACTTGCATTGGAAACGAATCCTTTCTGAAGAAACTAATGTCACACATGTATTCGTCCACACCATTACCCACAGAATAATTAGAACAGCCCCTAGAAAACGTTTTATGCAAGGTTGTCTTCTTTATTAACCTCATAATCAAGATGGGTAATGCCGCATGATCAAATACAATAGATTCATCTGAGGTAAACAATTATTGTCCGACAAAAATGTATGGCGGTTTTTCGGCCCATGAATACATGTAAGTAGATTATCGCCAGGCATTCAACCATTCTAAACGGCTGTCTGCAATATCTGACAAAAAGCGTATGACACGAACACGAGGGGTTCACGGAAACCGGTCAGGTCGGGAACACCTGCAACATGTCTGCTAAACACTGCAAATAATTTTTCAGCATCTTTATTTTTCGTCGTGTCTGTGTCTTAATGTAAAGCATTTGCCAAATCGATGTTTTTTTTACACGAAAAATAAAACAAATTGCCCAATTATGGTGCTCTAGACGCATCTGCAGTACGGTCAACTTAGTATGTCTGGGACAATCCACAACTTCAATATTTAAATCATTATTTTATCACATATATGGTGGAATTTAGATATTGCAACAAGGAGGGGGTCATAGACAGGCTGGAGACCTGTGCATGGATGCTAAAGGCCTCAATATTCAATACACCGAAACTGGCGCACGTATAAACCAAGATGAAGAACGATAAATCTCAACCTCAGTGCACAACCAGAAAATACGGGTGGGAAATGGCGTCGAAAAAGCGTAAGTATGCGCTCACCCTTGTGCTGAATCTCGCCTAGATAAAGTTCTGAGCTCTTCCGGTAATATTGAGGACCAACTTCGCAACAAAGTACGCCGATTCTAACAGTATATATCGTGGTTGGTCTGCTACAATGCATCACTAACACGGATACCTTCCCACTCTTGAAGAATCTAATTTGCTACCATCTCTTCTTCTAATTATTTGAAAGGCAAGCAAGTGAATTCGAAGAGGGCTAAAGATCAAAATCAGCTCACACTGGAGGATACGTTGGCCTTTTTACGATGTGGGATCAGTTCGCCTATGGCATTACAACGTAAGCTGCAGTTTCGGGCATATCAGCCACGGTTTTCCCCAAATGAACATAGGTTAAATTCAACAGTCAGGAATTTCCCCTACTTCTAAGGTAAACGCCATTAATTTGTCTCTTACCGGACAGAGGTGAATTTCATAGCCTCGCTGTAACTTCGTCTTAGCCAGCGACACTATCCTTATGGCATTAAAGAGAGGGAAATATCACAGGCTCATTTTAGATGCAAACGCAATCTCTTTCACTCGCCTTGCCCCTCCGGCGTAGTTCGCATCCCTCCCCCCTTGTTCTCGCCGCGCCAGCTGCGCGTGCTAAGCGCCGCTCTCCCCGCAGCGCCAATAAGTGTTAGCGCTCGCCGGCGCTCCGCTCCGTCGCCGTGCCACCTGTGCGTGGGTGCGGGTTAGCGCGCATCTTGCGCGCAGCTTGCGCTCGGTGAACACGATGCCCATGCGCAGCAATGCACTGCTCTCTCTCAGTTCGCAGCATATAAACGCGGTAACTGCGCCACTCCGCTCAGTCGTTCCGCCGCCGCTACGCAGATGACATCCTACGATGACCACCGATGATTTGAATGCAGACTAACAGGCCTGCTATTGCGGTGGTCGGTGCAACCGTAACAAGCACCGGCCACCCAGATAAAAAGTTACACCATCTTCCCGGAAGGGGAACCATGGGGTAGATGCGACGCATCGGGGGTGAACATGCTGCGTAAAAGATGGACACACACAACAATGGACACGCTAACATAACGGAAACGCAACGGAAACCCCCGATGCGTCGCATCTACTCCATGGTTCCCCTCGCGGGAAGGTGGTGTAATTTTTTTAAATTTTTGTTTCAGCGGCGCATTGCGCGTATACTACAGCATCCCCGATAATGCGGGTTTGTTGCCACGACGCAAATTTCAGTATATTTCAGCAAGCAGTTTAGACTAACCTACATAATTTTAGTGGAAAGCTTTGCATCCCTCGACCTGTCCATCTACAGGTGTCTCTAACGCACAGCTCTCGCGGAATATGGCCGACAAGTTAACAAATAAACAGGTCAAACACTGCTGAGATTAGCGCCTAGATTTTCAGGGAAGCGCCTAAGTGAATGACAACTTGAAAAAGAAATTGCAAAAACTTCTGGCTCGGTGGAATTCTAATAATGAGACTCCATGAATGTCCCACATTCAAGCATACCCGCGACAGCACCCAAAATCGCAACTATGGTTCACTAAAGGTTGATTCCTGAACCAGTTCCGGCCATCGCCTCAGAAACGTGTGTCCTGGGCGGGTAGGTTAAACCGGGTAGGTTAAAGCGCGATACGGCTTTAACTATGGCAGTATTTGTAAATAACTGCTGCTAAAATGTCCAGCACTTCTATTTACGTATTTTACAGGAAGAAATCTAGCAATTTTCGCAATATCTTCGATAATATTACGATTGTTGTGAGTCGGGCCTGTAGAAGAACATGAAGAAGGCAACGCGCTTGACGCGCCACCTGTTGCGCTGCTCCGCAAGCTGCATTTTGTCCTCGCCACACAGTGGCATTAACGCGCCGCCCGCCCGCACTGTCCCAGCGAGGATATTCCCCTCCTCAAATACTTCTTTCTCCGTGGTTTCGGGGGAGGGCATTCGCAAGGAACTTTTCGGTAGTGCGCGATAGCCGAGATTAATCGAAAAGCACTAGGACGGTTCCGAACGGAAATGATTGTGTATATCTAAGCACTAGGCTAATGCTAGCTGCCTGCGTTGCAGGACACACTCACAAAGATTATTTGGGCGAGGCGGTATAAAATCGCTTATGAGGTAAGTGTCCTTGACCTCGGTTACCAGTCAGTCAATGTGCATTTCATAGCCTCGGTGTGAACTAGTCTGGGCCAGTGACACTATCCTCAATGGCATAAAAGAGAGGGAACTATCGAAACCTTATTTGGAATTCTTGTTTCAGCCACGCATGCGCGTGTACTATATCCTTTGCCAGTACGCGGATACGTTACCACAATGCAACGTTTGGCATATGTGCGAACGCATACCAGTGTATTTCTGCAATGAGTTTGTTGGACCCAACACAACAGCTTTAGTGCAAAAGCTTTGCATCCCTCGGCAGGGACGATAAACCGGCATCTCTAGAGCACAGACAATCGCAGAAAATAGCCGACGAGTTAAGACAAAAGCAGATCAAAGACTGCTCAAATGAGCGTTTAAATTCGCAGAGAAGATCTTCAGACAAAGACAAGCTAATCAAGTCAAAATAAGGCTGGTAAACTTCCGGGTGGGGGGAAATAAAAATAATGTTATTCCGGAATGGCAGATGAACACACATCCCCGACATCACCGAAAATCGCGACTAGGGTTCATTAAAGATGGATCTACTGAATGCCTTACCACCATCGTTTTGAAAACGTGTTACATGGGCAAGTAATGATGTGTAAATAAATATTAGGTATGCAAATCACAGGAGAAGTAATTGTAAAACTGCAAAGTAAATTTTCACCAGCTGTCCTCTTTCTTTAGGCAGTGCGGACGCGGGTATATGCCAAGTCATAGTGAAAGAGAAAAGGAAAAAACGCACAAACAAACTGACGGTGATCAATGACATGTGAAATGCCCAACCTTCTTCCATGCAACGAAACCTTCAACATTTATTAGAACATGCCTTGGATACAAGAAAATTCGAAAAAAAAATCTCTGATGGTGGGACATTTCAGTTGACAGCTGGGCACTCATTAACATCCTTTGCTGCATGGTCTTGGCTACCTCTCATCGCTAGACTATATCCGGGATGCTAAACTAGCGTCCTGCATATATATTGAGCTCGCTTCGTATCCACTAAGCCTACAGGCTATAAAATAAACGAATACACAGCAACAAAATTCAGAAATAGGACAAGGCTTTCGCCATATGTACACTCGCCAAAAGTGCAAACAACCGAAGAATCGGGTCCTAGCCTACTCAGCTAACTGCAGCTTACTGTAGCCGCGGGCGCATCTATGGCAGCTCCGAATCAGCGCTCACACGCCTGACCTTCGGCACGTGCCGGGTCCAGCGCCAGGCACAATGTCTGTCTAGCCTGGGTACAATCGTAAGCGGCCGCTTTGTAGACGCGTTCGTACCTCGTTATTTGTCGTTGTTAACCTTTTTGAGGGTTCTATGCTGTAGGAAGCGCCTGGTTGCCCTTGTAATTGTTATAATACTTGGAGAACGAAATCCCACGTGCACTGTTTTTTATTACCACTCCATTGTCCACAAAATGAAGAATAACGGCTTTCCAACTGATGGGTATAACAACGAATTCCGCAATATTGGTCCCGCTGAGGAAGACCGGGAGGGCAGAATGTGGTGTTGCTAAAGGTAACCACTGACCGCAGGATTCCGCTACATGGCGCAGTCATCAATAGGGGAGATGCAAAATGCATGCCTAGGAGAGCGCAGCGTGAGGAGCCTGGTTTTATGGAGAGGACCACATAAGCCACTACATTAGCGCCGACCCCCCATTCACAAGTTTACAGACTTACTTCTGCGTGGTTAATATCACCACTTTTTTGAAAATTTTAATTTTGCATAACACAATGTATTTATTCCCAGAATATTAATTAATGTAGCTTTTAATAAGAGGAAAATGCACTTTTAAATTTTATTTTTTTGTTGTCAATGATGCTACAGTTTGCTTTTAAATAAACAAAAACTGTGGACGCGTTTTTAATGCTTGTGTGCTATAACTGAAAATCCGCTTTTTGAAATGCAGGTTTTATTTGTTGGGCTTTACACAGCAAGCTCCAAACACTCGGTGGAAAAATTTTGATTACTTCAGTTGTGGCTTCTGATGGAGTGTTTATTACAAAAAAATGGTGGACGTGACGGTGTTTGATATAAATAGTAACCGTATCACTGCCATCCGAGCGACCATACCACGGCAATGTCCTAAATTGTGTGGCATCATGGCGGTCATGAGAGCAGTGACTGTAGTTTTCACGCAGTAGCTCGAACCGCTACCCCTCACTGATCAGCCAGAGTCCCTGTTAATTATTGATAGTGGCGCTGGCTAGTCAGTGAGCGGAACCGTTTTTGCCGGTTGCGTAAAATCAAGACAGATTCCTGCCATCCAGTACAGTATTCCTCGCTGGTGTCGTTTCTTTACGGCAAGTGATCAGTCAGTCTTGATTTTACCCAACCCGACTAACCGCTTCCGCTGACTGACCTGCGAGTGTCATTATCAATAATTAACAGTGACTCTGGCTAGTCAGTAAGGGGAGGCAGTCGGTCCCGTTGGGTGAAACCAACTATGACTGCTCCTAAGGCGGCCATGATGTGAAATTAATAACAATATAATAATAATAATAATAATGAAACTTTATTTCTGTTCCATCAACACAGATACAGAAAAACGAACCGCGGAAAAAAAGCTGTCATAGATAGCTTGACGAGGCCGCAGCTCCCTTTTTGCTCAGACAGCAGCATCGCGACAAAAGAAAACAATTAGTTATAAAGGCAACCGAAAAAAGTAACAATAAAAGCTAGCAATAAGACTTTTTTTTTGCACCGAATACCCGTTATTTTGAACAGGTATAAAATTGCACCATTCCTTCATAAAGCAACTGCAAACATTGCGAGGACATCAAGCCATCCCTTTGGATTCAGTGAATTGTTAAGCAGTGTTTCGGGGCCAAACGTGTCTTCTAAATTTCACCAACGTCCATTTTCTCTTTGCTTGTTGTTGCCATCATCTCACCGGAAGTGGAATTGAAAGCCGAGACAGTCGGCACTGTTAAACCTAGGTCCGAGTACACGTAAGGTTCAGAGATACGTAGATGCGTTTACAATGCACCCAGCGATGTCAAACACAGTGTACGACAAGATGCGGGTATCCGAGTGAGACCGTCAAAACAAAAGGCCAGTCCAAGACGTACTTCCGGGTTTTCACGAATCTGGAGCAGTCATTTCGAGTCTTGCCATACAATCACAGGTATCAGTGGATGTTGTATGCTGGCGCTACTAACGTCCATGCTACCACATACCCGAATTCGCATCGCAATGTAACGGGGAGATTCACAGCGGGAACATGAACCTGCTACTCGCCTAATTGGTACTTGTGCGATTCGCCTCTTCAAAATTCTAATGCAATGCCCCTCTCTAACACGCGACTGTAAGTCGAAACCCTCAGCACATTTAGTATGTCCCCATTGTATCAGTCAGAGTAACCGAGCTGTGCTGACAGAGGGATGCGTGCACAGCTCTCATTTAGCCGGCCTACAGTTTGATTCACGTCATGATCATAGTCCAGAAAAACAGCGCCAGAGAGTAAAAAATCTCAAAACCGGGCGCAGCAAGCCATTGGGAACTTCATGCAGAAAACCCGCCTGATTATAGGTGGCGGCTCCTTACATGTATAAGGCTATAGACGTCGCTGCCAATCTTTTTACAACGAAGCTGTTAGCTCGTGTTAGTCAGACATTTTAATGGCGCAAAAACTTAGCAGCACCCAGAAGTTCTTGCCCAAGGTGCCGAGCTCATGCTTCAGGCTAATCAGGCGTACTGCAAATAGCTCAGTATTGTTGTAGGAAAACCACGATACATGTTACAGAAACCGCACAATGAATGAATGATAATGCGTCTATGAGCAATGGTAACACCCTCTGCCCAAGTGCTCTCCTCCTGGTAAAGATTAAAGTTGAAGGTGCTCCAAACAGGGGGCTGAGGTCATTCGAGGGTGACTGCGTGCGTCAAGCCAGGCAGGACCCATCATATCCGGCCGGAGATGCCGGGCCACAGCGACAAGCATGCGAAGACGACGAGGGACATATAATACTGCTGCAGTCACCCAGCCGAATCGGAAGGAACCGCAAGACCTCGTTCGTAGCCTATGTACAACATTCAGACATGTGCCGGGTAGCAGCCGAAGAAGATGCCGATAGCACGTTCGGGGTCAGTGACAAAGCTACAAGAAAGCAAAGCTCTCCTGTCAAAAAAGAGGCTACTCAGTGGGGATTGGCCAATTTATTTTACTGGCTTCGTGTTCGTTTGAGTATCACAGGCTTTGATTTTCAGCTTTGAATTGTTTGTTTTCTTTGTGAGTCAGTGTATTCGGCAGGGCGATGTCTTTTAACTCAATAGGTCAGGGTTCCTCGCCCTAGTCTGTTTCCTTCGCCATGCAGGGACTTGTTTCCTGATGCACTTTTTTACGTAGGAGTGAGGAACATCCTCGTGGCCCTGGTTCTAACAAGCGGGGGCGCATTCGGTGGAATAATTTCTCGGCCATACAAGTGGACCCTGTAAGGAGTGACTCAGTGAATGAGAACCGTTCGGGAGGGATATCATACTCTGCAGGTCCTCTGAGAGGCCTGCGTCAAGGAACTTCAGGCCCGTTCTCATTTCTCCTCAGTGCAGGCGAGAGCGTTTCTTCGTCTTCATCTTGCATACTCAAAGGTATTGCGAAGGCAGCTAGCCAGGACTTCAGCCCCTCCAGGTGCTGAATAGTTTCGCAGCAGTGGGTTTGGTCTCGCTCTTCGGGCGCAGCAGAACGGTCAGCGACAAGAAGATACGAACAGAATCTGTCATCGTGACTTCTACGAGAACCATCCAGCCCTTCTGAAATTAAGGCATGTCCTTTGCTGTTCCGGAAGAGACCTCTTCAGCCCCGCCCTTAACAATGTCACCAATGCTGTAGATACGGTCATATTATCAAAGGTTGCAAATCAATGTGGAGAAGCTCATGCTGTCTCAGAGTGCCAAGGCAGCTGAACCACGATGTTGCCTTTGTCAGGATCTTACTCGGCTGATTACTCCAACTGCCCAGCTCGTGCCCAGGAAGCAAGTGTGTTTTAAATTGTAGGCGCCGATGTGGCCGTGCGACTGACCCTACATTTATTAACATAGGAGATTCGGTGGCAGCAGGAACTCGCGAAACGAGGAGCTTCGTAGAATGCGGGTAGAGCAGCGCAGAAGGCTAGGTGTTCTCGTTATTTTCTGGCGCGCGGCTCGCCCTGCGTGCAGCAGGCGATCCTGTTACTGACGCTGGCACAGGCGGCTCATGGTGATGAATAGTGGGCGCTCGTGTTTGACGACAAAAGAGGCCTGCTACAGCCCTCCCCCCCCCCCCAGCGCGGATCGTGACAAAAGGAAAACAAGCACTTAGAACTACCTAGCAACGCAACTACTATACAAGGTAACACGGAACATGGACAAAGACTACGTAAGTTATATGTACAAGGTGTGTTCGCGGTCAGAGGTACTTAAGGAGTCCGAGTCAAAGGGTATACAGGGGTTAGTGTTGGTTCCCGTCAGTTTTATTACAGCGTCCGGTGGCAGTCCAAGTCCTCGTCATGAGGGCTCCCGAGCGCCTTGGAGCCTTCCGGTGGTCTGGATTGAGATTATAGCAGTGGACGATCTTATACGACTCGGCAGTCCGTCGCACTCGCGCGACTATCCACATCAATGCAGATGGCAGGATGGATCTGGAAGGGCGGGCGTTTTATGCGGAGCGCTCGACACGGCGAATGTGCCAGTTTAATAGCAGCACGACTGCAAGCTGAAGTTGCGGTGGAGGGAAAGAGTCGGGCCCAGCGTCGGTTCGCAGTTGTTGACGCGGAAACGTGAGGTTACGCCGATGATGACTGCGGCGTTTGCATGTAGTGGAGGTCTGAAATCAGGTTACGACGAGCGGGAAAACCACGACGGATCCAGCGCACGCACATGCTGGAGTTGGCAGTGCCGAAGGAGGCGGTTGACGTGAAATTCTTGATGTCGTACCACCATAGAAATCTTTCTTCGTTGACGGCACTTGCGACGCCGACGCCGGTGTTTAGGCGTTAAGGGGCAAATGCCTTCTCGTGGGGGTAGCTGCATGTCCAGAGGTTGTATTTTCTTGTCCCATTGACCGTGCAACCGAACCTTAGGAGGTGCGGGACTTGTGTCTCGCAAACTCGGCATCCACTTAACCATGCTGGTAATGATAAAGCTGCACCCGTGAGTCTTCTGTTTGGGGTTTGTCGAGTGTACCAGAGGGTTACCGGTTACACTGTCCTTTCCATCGGTGTTCTGGTACCAGAAGGTAGTACGGGGGCTGTGAAATCTCATCGAAGGATGCGCTTTCCTCGTGCTCGGTTGCGAGTAACACATTGTGCATCTCGTGCGTGCTTCTCGGTGACTGCAGTGGAGGCAGCGTTGATACCGTGGGACAGCAGACTGCTGGGGTGTGAGGCGCCGTCGTTCGCGGTTGCCGCTGAATGTCCTCGACTGGGGTAGTCCAAGGCTGGGTGGCTGGCGTGGGGGTTAGAAGCACAGACCGTAGCGCGTGAGGAGGACGGCCCTGAGCTCGTAGTAGGTCTGCGCTCGAGGGTCCGGCAATTTGGAGGCTAAGCTTGATGGTAGGAGCTCGTACATCAGCGCAGTAACGGTCCTCCTGAGCTGTGACGTGGTACAGGTCTAAAAAGCATTCCATCTGCATAAGCCACACCGTCAGGGCTTCTTAAGGTAGAACGGTGTGCGAAGTGGCAAGGACGCTGTATCCAGTACCATAGTGGAAGCACATTGAGTCGATTGGCTGGCACAGTCAGCTTGAAGTTGCCGAAAGTGAATTGACGTTCAGCGAAGCAGGGTGGTGGTAAGAACGTCTCTTCGCTCTTGGGTCGGAAAGTCGCCTTAAGGGCGCGAGGGAGGCTGCAAGCCGGTCAGCACGGTTTCCATTCCATCTTGTGGTATGGCGTGCTAGGTAACTGTGGAAGGGGGCGATGCACTGTCAATGTGGCGTGGAGGACTCGTGCCGAGGCGCGCAATCACGTAGGCCTGTAGGCAGTCGTAAGGCGCCTCAGAGTGTTTTAGGAGCTCACAGCGTAGGTCGCGTGGAAACAGGGCGGTGGTCATGAGGAAGCGCTAGGTCAGTGAGTCGGAATGCGTATGAGGAAGTGCGCTTCAATTTTGAGGAACCATGCTCGTGGTAGCATCGGCAGAGGGTAAGAGAAGTGGGGCTCTGTACTGCCGACGTCCGGGTTAGCAAATAATGTAGGCGCTGATGTGACCATGGCGGCTGACCCTAGATGTATTAACAGAGGATATTTGGTTGCAGGCAGCAGGAACTCGCGAACCTAGGAGCGCCCGAAGAAGTGCGGCCCAGTCACACAGAAGCCTTGGTGTTCTCTTTTTTACATGCGCGTGGCTCGTCCTGCGTGCAGAGGCGATGCGTTGCTGACGCTGGCACAGCGGCACATGGGGATGGTAGTGGGCGCTTGCGTTTCACGACGAAGAGGCCGCTACAAAAAATTAGAGATTAGAAGCTGCTCACGCGGCGAAGTTCTAGCATTGGTCAAAGAAAAGGCATGCTGTTATGCTAATGTGGCCTACCGGCCAGAACCCGTCAGTGAACAGTCCATTTCTAACATGCTAAATGCTTCAGTAGTCAACTCCATGACCACTATTGTACAGACACTTGTAGGTTCACTGTCCGAATGTGTGTGTCAAGTGCAAGCAATGACTCATAAAATGAAAGATGTTATTCAAATGTTCTCGACAATTTCCTCTAGCTTTCCCCTTGAGCCTGCAGGTGTTGCCTTTATTGTAGATGCCACAAGCGGAAAACTGTCTTCACCGAATAATGTCGGCTTAGCACCAGCAGCAACTTCCTCAGCGTCGGCTCATTTCACCCCATCGCCACCTCCGGCATCTCTTCCTCGCGGCCCTCGGTGTTATCCGCCGACTCCTTTGCAAACATGCCATCCCCTTCTGATGAGAAGGCGGCAGCCACGTAGTTAGTACAGCTTTCTTTGCATTCGGAATGTCATGCGCTTGTGTTGATGCATCGATGAGATAGAGTTTGGTCAGTCAACCTCACTGGCACGAAAGCGTATATGCTCTTGCCCCACTGATGAGAAGGTGAGCAGAGATCTCAAACCAAGGAATAATAAAAAAACACAAAACGTTCGGTGCGGTCTACCAATGAGTATCATGACATACTACGACAGGTCATATCCTCGGCGCAGCTTCGCCAGCCAGGACAAGCATCGCATGCTCCAATAGAATGGTCGCTCTGTTTGCTCTCCTCCAGATATTAATTGGCTGGTGGCTCAAAACAACACTAGCCTTATCCTACTTGAAGAAACTTGGCTTTCTACCGTAAATCATTTTTTATTGCAAAATTATGCCTGTTTTCTTTGAACAGGCAAGGTCGAGGTGGAGGTCTGTTGGATTTTGTATCACTAAAAACATGCAATGTGCAGACATGTCCTGTGTTTTCCTCTCATCTGAGAGTGAAATTCTTGCAGTTGACTTTGAATTGACCGGACATGTTTTCCTTCCCTTGTATATGCATGGTTTCTTTATGGACTGACCGTGCACTCGTCCACTAGATACAGCTTTTGGAATCTTGTAAAAACAATGTGATACTTTCTGGTGATTTTAATTCTCATCATGGTGGACTGTGGCCTTCGGACTGATGCTTCATGGAGGAGCTTGTGGGAAAAGGCTTAGCGGCCGCTCTCCTGTCATAATTTGAGAGCGGGCTATACGCATGCGCGGCCACAAGTACCTAGATATTTGACTTGACTTTTCGTAGCCGGGTATTGTTGCTGCGTATTGTACGGTAGACTCTGCAACAGCTAATCACCATACTCCCATGGATTTTGATATCCCACGAGGAAACGCGTTACCCGTAGGCAGGGTCGTAAGGTACTCCGGAACAAAACGTTCCCCGGAAAAATGGCCAAAAGTAGCAAGGAAGGTCGCCACTTTGAACCGCGAGTTTGAAAAACAGCCAGAAAATCGCCATTTGAGAAAAAGTGGTGCAAGCAATTTTTTTTTCTGATATAGGGTTGCCGGTCTACCGGCCTAGAACGGCCCTACCCGTTTCTTTTTTGCAGTGAGCTGATTTCAGGCCCGTATTTAAACCTGGCCGTCATTGGGCGATGTTTGGCCATCGTAGCCGGATTTTCTTTGCAGGTTATATGCGTCAATTCAGTAAACTACTACGAAAAATATGTCTTGAAAAGCTGCGCAGCGACACGCGATCAGAAAAAATAGGCCGTCGAGCGCGCTTCCTGAAATAGAGGAGGACCAAGGGGAGGAACAAAACAACGAAATGCCGCCGCCGTGGCAGGAAGCATAGTATGGCGAGTATTGGATAGCATTGCGCGGTACGTACCTATGATTATCAAACACAATATTTTATATGACTTGCATGATCCTTTAAATTCCTTTGGTGGATTCAGATGCAAAGAGGAGCTTTTAATAGGACAAATAATGTGCGGTTAATTTTAGTGCAGCACATTCGGAGCAATAACAAGAAGCTCAGTCACTTTCAGAACAATCTTTATGTTGATATCCCTCCAGCAAAACGATACAACAATATTCCATGTTATGTGAACAAAGCATCGCGTCTTACTTTCAAAAGAAATGCAACATTCTCTATGCACTCCGCCCCCTCCCTCAAACCAAAGGGCCGGTTTGTTTTTTGCGGGGATAAGTCGGCAACCCTACTATCGATGGCCTGCGCATAAAAGAAGGCAGATGTTGGAGGAGTACCGTAACTGGATAACAGATATTCATTTGCAACGGGTGAGAAAAATAACAGTTGTTCTCTGTTTTCTGTCAAGATAGCCAAAATATCTTGACTTATGTGAGTTATTCGACAAGTATGAATGATCATAGAACTTGCGTTCACAGCACACTGTCTTTCTCCCCTTTCCTTGCCTCCTTAGGATTCCTTACATATTAAAATTCGTCAAACGCGCAGCCCCCCCCCCTCCCACATGGAAATCTCAAGCGCCCGTTAACTCCCTAAACAGCGCACTTCAAACAGACGGCGTTGCTTAAAGTCTTCAACGCGACTCTTAAAGCAGGCGATGGATATTACAAAAAAAGTCACAACGTGTTTCGCATTGTGGCGGTAAGTAGCAGTGAACGTTGGTGTCATTTGGATGACACTAACTCCTTTTGCCCTATTCTCTACTTAGCCATATCGTCTCCCGTTTTATGTTCTGACTAGCTTCTGATTTCATCATGACCACTGAAAAGCACTGAACGATCAAATAAGGCCCTTTTTCTCGGATGTAAGGTGTCAGAATAGCCCGGAAATATATAATCTTCAGCGCTCAAAGGAGCCTGACGGTATTCATGTCGCCACACTAACATTTAGGTCGCCACGAGCCTCTAAAAGTTGCCATTTTAGCAACAAATTGCCAAAGCTGGCACCCTGCTTCTAGGGAGCACTCCTTTGTGAATATATCACGGTATGGAAACATTATGCCTTCCGCTCCAGCTTCGATACCCACTCAAGAAAATGACTACCATGCTAAGAAGCTGGTATTAGGATTCGGCCACTCGAGCTAAATTTGCAATGTTATTCGTTCAAGGGAATGCTGAAAGTCCATGGTGGATGAGGAATGCAGGAGCGGACATCCGCTGAAGAAAAAGCAGCGTACAAAACATTCTACTATACCAGTGTCACGAAAACTAGAGCAATTTTAAGCTATTTTCGGCGGTGTTTAAAGGTACAGTTCACGGTAAAAAGAGATATATAACACAATCCGCTTCTATTTCGTCTCGAAAACTTGTAATGGGCGTGCGCTCTTCGCCTCTCGCGGATAGGAAAAACGGCCTTATAGTTCACATAACATTGATTCCTTCATACGCACGCCAACAGCCTTAAAATTCTTCTTGATCAATTGTCTGTAGGACTGCAGCGTAGTCACCCTTCTCGCTACCTTGCTGCTTTCCTGGCCTCTTGCTCACTCGGTACTGAGCCCGGCTGTAAACATTTGAGAATGCTATAAGGGGTGAGTTATACGACGTGTTGCAGCGTGTACCCGATGCAGCACCAGGCCCAGATGACTTAATTTCTGGTGCCGTCGAAACCCGGAAAGACCGGCATCGTGTACCTGACGACCGACAAGCTCCGCCGTCAGCAGGCGCTCTCCATGGAGCCGTCACGAGGCTGCTCAAGGCTGCCACCGAGCTCTACGAAAGCCCCTAGCCGCCTCCGCATGACGTGCAAGAGGCCAGACCACCTGGCAAGTAAAGAACGCTCACTCAAAGAACTTGATGAAAAGATTGGGGAAGCACACTAAGGCGATGAGTTCGACCAGGATATTACCGGCGTGATAGAAAACCAAGAAAAACATATCCTATGTGATCAGTCGTCTGCGCTCGGCCTTGAAATGTTGCTGCGGGCGCCCGGCCCATATAGCTTCCGACGGAGGAACTCCCGGGAACTACAACCCGTTCAAACCACACCGCATGGTGCTCGAAGGCGTTCGCCATGCAGCCCCATCTGAAACCCGCCGTCGCACGTCGGCTCGCGTCCATTGACCTCGCAGGTTGTCCTGCCGACGCTGCAAGTCTCCCCACTTTTCTGGAGAGCCACGCGAAGGGCAGGGCTTTTGGGACTATTTTGAAGCGACCATTCATAACCACACCGACCTACTCGACATAGACAAATTTAAGTATTTAAGGTCTTACCTTGCCGGAGCGGGCCAAACGGCGCCGTTGAATGGATTCGCCTAAAACGACGCCAATTACAGTCAGGCTGTGAAGATCCTCACCCACCGGTTTGCACGCACAGAAGTTCTCGTGGGCGACCACGTAGATAGCCTACTCGCCACTGCACCAGATTGAATCGTCGACGCAAGTGGCACGCCTCCGTCACCTGTACGAGAGGTACAATTCAGGACTGGCTGTCTCGAGAGCCTTGGCGTTCCTAGCTTCCGAGTACGCGGCGATCTTGAACAGAGTCCTCATGAGCTCGTTACCTAAAGACCTGGCGATTCTCTACCGTCAGCGCATCAAGGAGACCACCAACGGCAACGTTGAGCCGACGTCTCAAGAAGAGCAATTCAAGGTCGTCATGGCATTCTTGAAGGTTCTGGGGGAGAGCAGGGAGGAAAGTAAAGCTTTTCGATCGAACTCTGACTCGAAGATGCTTTCAATCCCGCAGCAGCCGAGAACCTCCTCTCTTCACTTGACGTCCGCCTTGGCCTTGTCAGCAGGCTCGCCATCGACTTCAACAAATTTGTCGCCGGGACGGAAAGCTGACGTGCTACCTGTGCGGTAGTCAGGGCCACAAGGCCCTGATTACCGCACAGGTAGCACGTGCGGTAGTGCGGAAAAAGCGATAGTGCGGTAGTGCGGAAAAAGCACGTGCTGAAAAGCGACGGCGCCTTTCAGAAACCGCTGCTGTTTAAGATGCGGGAGGCAAGGGCACGTGGCGTGCAACTGCCGTACTAGCGCGAAAGACGCCAGTGTGAGACTTGTTCGAGAAGCACGTAACCGTCCTTTGCGACCTTTTGGACGATTGGGTACCACCTGCCAGACTGCTTCTCGCCGTTATAGAGGACCGCCGATCGTGCACAACTTGGAGAACGAGATCGTAACGTGAACCAACTCCTACCAGAAGCATTTTCTCCCCGTCGGTGCTGCTCCAAACTCCCACATTGCGGGCATACGGAGAATGCGGTGGCCGGTCTTGATCCGGCTACTCCTCGACACTGCGAGCCAACAAACTTTCGTGCGCCGAGATCTATGTCGTCAGCTGGCCCTACCTGGTTCTGAAATGGAAGGCTTGGCCCCGTATTTAACATTTCGCAGCTCGCACCGCCCACATTGTCCAGTGCCGGAAGGTTGCAATCACCTTACTCAGGCCGCTTCCATTCATATCCCGTCACGCTCGATGCTCTTCAAATACCAGAGGTCTGCACAGTAGACGGTCCACCCTTGAAAACTGAGCTCGGAAATCTGCTTCGCGACCCCCAATTTAGTCGTTGCCGATGACCCGCAAGAAGGGCACACACAAAACGCCGACTATATGCGCGTTAGTGGGTTTGGACAACTATTGAACACCGTCAGCGGGCGCTTTGAGCGCTTTAGTGACAGCCTTTGCGCCGTTTGATAGTGGTTTGGCTTGGTTCTGCAAGGACAATACTCAGGTACTGATTACACCTTGGTCAGGAGCAGCAGCACCAGGCCTTGTTCATTGAAAGACAAGGCGAAAGTTGCCCAAACCAGTACCGAGCGATCCCTCAGAAATGTTGGGGTTGGAAGCCAGAGGCATACCTGACACGCCTGAGAAGACTGAAGTCGAAGACGACGATGCGTTTGTGAAGTTTCGAAATGGACTTCCACAAAGAAGAACGGCCAGCACGTATTGCCGCTTATTATCGAAGGCACCAGGCTTAACGTCTAGCACTAAACGGGTTGTAGCGAAGGGAAGACTTGGACGGGCAGCTACAAAACTGTGAACATCACCTGAAACCTTCCGGGAGAGTACGACGGCGCCATCGGCGAGTACTGCCAGGAAGATCATGCAGAGTGAGTGCTGCAACCCACTGGTCCCCGGGGACACAGTTTATTTCCTCCCTGAACACACAGTCGTCAAACGGGAGACAGAGTGCCAATTGTGCAACGTCCACTGCACCCGATGTGCGCCGACGTGCTAAGCACAGAGAGGAAGCGGCACGTCTTCTGCAGGTGGAACAAAGAATATCTGCAGCTGCTTCTATCAGCGCATCAAGGCACGTCAACGTTCCCGCCAAAACTTCACGTGGGACCTGGTCGTGGTTCAGGATGACAACGTGGCCCTACTGAGCTGGAAGAGCGGCCGTGTGGTCCAGTCGTTTCCAGGAAGAGATGGCGTGAAGCGCTATCACGAAATTCTCCTCCCTGGTGGACAGCGAATCCGACGCGCTATTCAGCGGCTCTGTCTTATTGAATCAACCGCGGCCGCGGGAGGATGTTGATTCTCGATCGCGGTAAAGGGCACGTGCGTGGTCACTTGGAAGAAAATGAGAAAGAAGCGAGAGGTTGGGCTTACGCTCGTGCTTAATCGGAAGAAATAAAAGTGGAATGTGATCCGAACGGTAGCGCGGCGTCGGGTCTTGTCGAGTTGATAATCCAATGTTAAAAATGAGTTTACTGAGCCGGCGGAACACCTCCTGCATATTGTGAACCACTCACTGCGTGCCCCCCGCGTTCTTTTTGATTCACGTCTATCGGAAGTTGTTCTCTTGCCTAAAAAAAACCAGGTTAGTTTTTTCATAGGATAATATTACGCCGATATGCTTAGGTCTAACCTATTAAAAATTGTTCAGAGGATTTTATTGGCCAGAATCAAGAAGTTTATATAAGTACTACCATTTTGAGCCCTCGGAAGTTGAGCTTCAGGTCAGACTGTTCGATATGGCCGGCTCACGTAGGCCTAGAGAGACGCCTTCATCTGGCTCGTCGTTCAAAATAGGTCGCAGCGCTGTTGACATTGGATTTGGCGAAAACTTATCCCTGCGTGGAAAAAAGGCATACTCTTAGAAAAAATGGTTCGAATATGCTTTCAGAATGTATTACTTCGTTGGTTGGGATATTTTTAACTGTTTGGAAATTTTTTATAGCCCACCGTAGAGTTTCCCCTTAAAGTATAATGAAACCCGAGGCTAACCTCAAGGATCCGTTCTGTCTCCTGTTTTGTTTAATGTTATACTTAGTGAGGTTCCCGTTATTGCGGGAATACAGTCATACTTGTATGCTGATAATCTGGTATTTTTTAGCTCTTCAGGTAGTATACGTTTCCTCGTTCCAGTCACTACAGCTTTATCTGTCGACCTTAAATCCCAGCAGGATGACTTTGGCCCATCTCTGAATGTCGACAAGTCTGCCCTCTTGACATTTCCGGTGCAAGACCCAATTTCTATTTTTGCGACACACGGACAGAAAATAATACCACAAGTTACCTCTCAAATATCTAGCAGTGATGTATGAGAGCATTCGGAATTGGCGCCCTCATATGACTTCATTGTGCGCTGAAGTGGAGAGTGGTTTCTCTATTAAAGAGATTTGTAACAAGGAGTTGTGTACGCGCAGATACTTCTTCTTTAAGCTTTTCCGCTGTACAACTCACCCTATCTGGAATTCGGTGCATCTTCTTTTTCAGTTAACCGTTTTACACGCTTGCACCATTGACCCCTTTAGAAATGACAACCTGTGCTAGTGTGCTTGGGATTGCAAAATACATCCCAATTCGGTTATTGTACTGAGAACCTTTGGATACCTTCCTCTAATTTCTCGTTTCCAGGTTGTTGACAGTAGTGTGCTATTCCCTATTTCACCTATTACAAAAGTCTCTGTACCCTCCCTAGCGTCTATTTGTGCCCGGCCATGGCCCATTTACAAGCGTCCGAACGGTGTGTGTTATCCAGTATATGCCCCGCCCTTTTAACTATCAACATATTATCTCTGCCTACGTTTGCCCTGTCGGAAGCCATGGTGGGCATCGAATCTGAGCACTTTTTTCCCTCTAGGTACCAAATACTTGCTTAGAAGGACGATATCTGGGCCTTTATCAAACACGTAGAAGACCTTCCGACACGTGTGGTTCTGGCACAGATGGTTCTGCACGGGGCAAAACAGATGGTGTATGTATTTTTTCCCCTCGCGCTTGATGGCACTTTCTCGGTCGTGCCCAAATTCACGTCAATATATTTAGCAGAATTTTTTCGCGCTCGGGAAAACTAAGATAAGAGCATTCAAAGGGCATCATTCGGAAGGATTCTTTTTGGGCCTGCTCATCTCTATCTTCGCAAACAGTTATTCCCCATCGCCAAACGCTGTCGATTCTTATACCAGCATATGTCAGGGAAATCATTCGGGTCTGGGTCCGAGAACACGAAGTTATTGTACTCAAAGAAACCGCAGATTGCCTGAAAGGAGCCCCACTAAATATTCCTCAGGTTGATGCTCTGACCGTGATACCTTACGATCCTGCAACTAGGTTTCGAAGCTACCCTTCGCTGGAAGGCTTTCCACCAGACAGTATGTCTGGCTGCCCCGACATTGAGCCTCCCCGCTACTCTTCGGACTGTGACTACGCAAGCTGGATAGTGCACGGCCACACAGACCAGTTTTCGCTGCCGAACACCCACATTGAATTTTTATCGACACCACACACGCATAAAGCAATCGGTCATGTGCGGCTTTCGTCAAGAGGAGGAAACAATTGACCGTTTCCCGTTGTCTTGCTGGGCGGTTCTCCTCCCCCGAAATTGTTACCTGGACATTCCCCTCCAGTGCCTCGGTCTTACCTTTGGCTTCGACTCCCAATTAATTGTCATTTAGGGCATTAGGACTTGGTTTGTGCAACGGGGATGTTGGTCGCGTTCTTCACTCTTTTATTGTCGAATCAGGCCGCCTACCTTGTTAGCCAATCGCATCAAACAAATATTTTTCTGAATCGTGTGATAACTGTGTCGCAGCAGTATTGAATTGTTTGGTTTTGTTAGGTTTTCCAATTGTTATCTTCACTTTCCTGCTATTAGCTAACTTCTTGTTTCCCTTAGTTTTATTTCACAGCATTCTTCATCCATTAGACCATCAACAGATTTAGCCAATGGCCCAGACTGGGTACGTGCCATTTTCGTTATCGCTCCAACAAATCAACCAACTAAACAGAAGTAAAAGAGGATCCTTCGCCCTGCCTGCACGGTTTTATCAGGCTTGTAAATACACTGCGTCAATACCTCTTCGCTTCACGTCTTCCTTTATGTCACCGCATTATCTCGGTGGAGGTTGCCAGAAATCCCTTCTCTCGTCTCGGCTTCCCGATCCTAAACACGTCGTGTCTTTTCATCACGTATATCCGAAGCGAGCATCATATTCATCCTAACCACACGGCGTCACCCTGCGAGTCGGCGACTCCACTGTTCATCGTATCTTAGCCCCCCGAGCCCGGCTTCTTTACTGGCTCTGGTGATGCGGACGTCGAAGACTGGCTAAACTCTTTGAGTGCGTCAGCGCCCACAACCATAAGACCCGACGCTCATGCTTGGAAATCTTCTCTACTTAAAAGGTACGGCACTCACGGCATGCGAATCGAATGAAGACACTCTCACTAGCTGGGATGCCTCTTACGCCGAGCTTTTAAAAAAATTCGGTAAGCCTATTAGTCATCAGCTACGTGCACAACAGATCAAACAAAGTTAAAAAACGTGGTGCAAACTAGACGGGACAAGAGAGACAAGAAACACAGATACAGGCGATCAACTTGTATCCGTCTAGTTTGCGTGTTTGAACTATGTACCAACTAGCTCAGCAACAAGTTTGTTAAGCAACAAACAGAACTTGCATCCGTATCAAGACACCGACCGAGCTGTACGTCTCGTATATTCCAGGCGTTCTGGCTCTCAGTCGTAATGTGGCTGATAAGATGACTGAACAGAACAAGGATAGGCATGCGCTTAAAAAAATACCTGACGATGCCTTTCACTCGCTCATATGTAAAGACTGTACTACAGTCGACGCCATGTGGAAGGAATTCGACGCTTCCAACAAGCTAAAACCCGTCGCATCACGCGGCAGTTCGCCAGGTTGCCCAACACCACTGCGACTTCTTCCTGCGGAGCACGATCCAGTCCTTTTCTCCCACGACTTTTCACTGCGGCACCCTTGAACACATTGGCCAAAACATAGTGCGCCAAGCCTTAGAAGCGACATTTGTTTCCCATAGTATGCAGATGCGGTGGACAGCCTGTTCCTGGTGTTTCAATTATTCAAGCTTTCGTCGGGGACGAAATCAGCAACCAGCGCCTCAAGCCAGTATCCTCAGTGACTGCTCCTGTCGTCCGCGGAACTCCTGCCCCACTCGGACCTGGCAACGGGTACGGCCCTCCACGTTGCCGAAACCCTGCTGACTGGAGAACCGCTGACGACGAGCCCATCTGTTTCGCCTGCCGCGTCTTGGCCATGTCATTTGGTACAGCCAGAACCGTTGGCTTCGAGATTCTAGGAACAGCTTCTCTGCACACCATTTCTCGACTGACGTGAAGCCGCCATTTTACCCTCTAGTCGGTCACTATAATCCGTCGACAATGCCGCCAGCTCTGCCTCCCGATTTAAAACCCTCGTCTCTGCCGAAGCGACACCAGCCACGTTCGCCAGAGCGTTGACACTTCTCCCAGTCGTCACCCTATGGACACTTCTCAACGTTCATCTTCTGGATGCCGTGCCCAGAGTTGATGCTGCATTCCGACGTTAGCACAAAAATCCTCTTTTCACGTTGCCGACTCGACAATTTATTTGATATTGAAGTACACGGCGTTCACGCCTCAGCTTTTAAAGATACTGGTGCACATATCCCGATAATGAGTTCTCCCCTTCGGCGTCGCCTTCGTAATGTTTTGGCGTCCGCCCTGTCACATTTTCGACTAGGTGATAGAGTGAAGTCGCCGGTTACCGGAATATTCACGGCCCGTGCAACCAGACAGGTCACACAATGACAGTCTTGTTCCCTGTTTCAAAAAACTGTCTTTTTCCCTGTTTAAATGCTGGTCCTAGACTTTTTGTCGGCACATTCTGTACAATAGGTTGCGCGAAAGGTTTACTTCGCCCCCAGGTGTCTCTCTCCCCTCCATTGTCCAGACATGTCCGTTTCCCTTTATTTACTTTCAAGTGAGTTCGTCAGTTTGCGCCCTCAAGCCGTCATCGACGTACCCTTGACCTCTCGCCACACCACCTCACGGTGTGCACCTCGAGTACCTTCACGCCAACGTTTTTCTAACGCGCAAAGTGATCCTGCCGAGCTCTGTTGTAATCATCAAGAACAACCGTTGCATCCTCCAATTCTGAATTCACTATTTCGTTCCCAAGTACTTCTCCAAATCATTTACCTCGCCTCGATTTCTCCGCTGCACGATATCAAAATCTCAGCGCTAAACGCTGACGCTTTCTCCCCCCATCTCTTGTGACCTAATATCTACGCTGGACTCAACGGAGTAATTTGCCTCCATTACCAGGTTGGAACATTCAAAACAGCAAGGCCAACCAATTTGCGAGCTGCTCCTATGCTATTGTGACATTTTTGAGGCCAAATAAATAGCGTGAACCACCGTATTGACACAGGCGGTGCCAGGTAAATCTTCGGAAGTCCTTATCGTGTGTCCCATGCGGAAAGCGATGCATCCAAAAATGAGACCGAAAATATTTAATACAGATATCATGGAGCCTTTCGGATATCGTTGGGCGTGCCCAGTAGGTCTCGTGAAAAATACAGCAGATGGCGCTTCCGTGTTGAGAACTGTTGCCTGAATGAAATAGCCAATAAGGACGTATACCCTCTGCCAAGAACGGACGTCGCCCTCAACTGCCTGAATGGTGCTATTTAATTTTCCCAATAGACCTCCGATCTGGGTAATGGAATTGCTCTCTCGGCGAGATGGACTCTGAGAAGACCGCCTTTGTCACGAACCATGAACTTTACCAAATCAAAGTGACGCCGTCTGGGTTGTGCAATGCCCGAGCTACCTTTGAAATAATCATGGATTTTCTACTCCGCGGATTAAAATGGTCAACATATCTGTTACTTGGGTTATGTGATTGTGTTCTCACAATCATTCGAAACCTGCATAACTCACCTTCAGGACATGCTTTAGCTTTCCGACGTGCCGGTCTACATCTGAAATCATTTAAATGTCCATTCGCACTCTACTAAATGTGGGGAGTAGTAGAAGAATCAAACAGCGTTCCTATTTCTGCCAGGGTCGTTTGACACCATCCGCACCACGCGTGGCGTTAGATGGCGTGTTCACTCTACTAGGAAACCAGAATGAAGCTGCTGGCGAACTCTCCCCACTCTTGATGGAGCTAAGCGGCGGTTGTACCCCTTTCGCGGGAGAGAATAGAACAGCGTACCGACTTTGTCTCGCATCGATGGAGTTCGTATATCCTCCGCGCGAGAGAATAGAACATTATATCGACTCTATAACTTCAGCTGCACGCAAAAAAGCAGACACCTCTATGGCGGACGCGAAATCCTTGAAATCGTATGAAAAAGTAGTTACCTAAACAGCCACAGCACCGCGCTATGAAACAAAGCGTACTTAAAATAAAGTGCAGCGTATTCAAAAGAGCGTGCGAGATAGTGTTACACGTTCTCTAGGAATGGGTCATTTGTATGTTCTAACGCAACGGTGTCCGTCGGACTACTTAAGCGTTGTACCTTAGCGCGGTCTTTCTCCGCGGCGGGGACTGGCGGAGCGCCGCGTCTCTCCGACGTCTCCGTCTCTTTTGTGGCATTGAAACCGCCGTAGTACTCCTGTACGTGTCTGAGAGGTGCGTTTTGGTGTCGGTGGCTGTGTTTGAAGTATACCTGACTGGTGGAATAACATCGTTTGCCTGCTGCGGCCGCCGCTGAAAACGTAAGTCACCATTTCATTTTTTCCTTGCGCGGTACGGGAGAGCTCGCGCTCGTTCCCGCCAAACTTTCAGCTGTCGTTTATACCAACTGGCGCTCGTGAGTGCTGCTTAGCGTTGTTGGTTCTTGCGAAGAATTAAGTGGTCACACACATGTGCTTTCAATTGTGTGACGCCAGTTCTAGCTATCCTTTTTCCGGCTTTGTGTTTTTCGAACAAGCGGCCGTGCTCCAATCGCAGGTTCACGACGTTCAGCATGCGTTGAAGCAAGACTCGTGTGCAGTATAAGAGTTGCGGATTTATTAAGCTGGCTTCTTTAAGCACTGGACACATGTACGATTGCTACACGCGATTCGCATGCGACTGATCGTTACGACTGTCGCCACGAGTAGCCGTACGCGTGAATTTGAGACACATGGCCCGATGCGCGCATGCGATGTGTCATCGGCGTCGCTCCGCTCACTGTTTTTGCTCCATGGTCAACTACGACGATCGCTGACCTGAATTTTTAGATTCCGCGCGTTTGTTCACAAGAAAGGGATAAAGCAAGCAATCTTGAAAAGTTTTCTGCCTTCGGGAACGGGTCCGCGCACACGCCGGCCGCGCCTGCCAGCTCGACACACTCAGCGGCTCGAACCGGCGCAGACCACGGTAGCAACCGCTTGTCGCTGCTCCTCCGAATCAATCTGATCGCTAAAAGAAGTTCCACATGCGAAAAAGTAGGTGTTAATGTGGTGAAAATTGTGCTAGGAATTGTTGTCAGGGCTAATTTTAAAAGCGGCGATCAGATATTCTGCCGCTATGCAAGCCTACGCTGACCGGCCGTGGATGCCACGGCGCGCGGTGCACCGAGCGGCCGAGAGATGGCGATACCTGCGCGGAAGCATCGAAACAGGCTACGCAGATGTCTTGGTCACCGATCGCTCAAACAGCCGTATAGCCGAAATAAAGTTTCACACGCGAGAAAAAGGGTGATAGTGTGGTGAAAAGAGTTACGGATTGTCATCCGCAGTTGCACAGATAGCGGCGATCAAATGACCGCCAGGATGCTAAGCATAAAGTTCCCAACACCCGAGCCGACCCGAGCAACGCAAGCCTGTTGCGGGCGGTTGGGGCTCACCCGGCACTCGTTGGCTGTTGCCTCACGACAATCGCAATAATGACACGACTGCATCTGGCTTGCCAGTCGCACGTCGTGAGCCTCCTCCGACCATCGAACGACGCCAAAAGAGGCCCTGACGATGAATCGTAACGATCATTCGCATGCGAATCGTGTATACTAATCGTACATGTGTCCAGCGCTCCTCTAGCTATAAATTAGGTGTTCGTTTCATTATCTTCTTGAGCAACGTAAATATATTGTCGAGCGACAAGGTAATTACACTGCCGCCGGTCTTATCCGTCGGTTCCGTTCTCATCTGGCGCGTCTGACGAGGCAGAAGTGAGCGACGGCGACAGCAACACCGTAACCAGTTTAATACCCAATCTGTTAGGTTTGTAGCGTCGTCGCTTTATTTGGTTACCCCTTAAAATATAACGCATTCAGGGCCCCGACGCTTTAAATTATACCGTGCTCTCGTTCTTCTCAGATGGCTTTTGAGTGGCAGTGCCGGTGAAAGAAAAGCCAGAGGCCTTGCTCTCAAAGCTGGTATGCATATTTTTCTTCTGTATGTTGAGTATGTGGAATCCAGTGTAGTACTTGTGAATTAGGCTAAATATTCTATGTGTAGACCTGCCAAGCTGTATCTGTGTTTTATGTGAAGCTTTAATATTTTTTCCCTCTACAACTGTTTAGGTGAGATTTTTCGGGCCGTCAGTGTGCCAACATTTCCCATTGATAGGTATGCCGTGCATTTACTGGATGCGGCAGAAACTGTGAAAGGCTGTTGCTCCTGCTAGCAGGACATCTAGTAGTCGAGCTTGGTTTCGGCACCTAGTCTTGTTGACAGTCAGTAAAACTGCATTATTGTTCTGTGTGATCACAACAGCTGTTTCAGCAGAGAACACTACAGAGCAAATGCGAAGGGGGCAAAAACTGCAGTCGTACATACTGCACATGTTGCTGACGCCGTACCTAGGTCACTTATTTTGTGGTTGGTTGAGGTCAAAACACTGATACAGGTAAGGCAAGAAATCGCCTGCAAACGGAACATCCCTCTCGGGGATGAATACCCCTCAGGGATAAATTTATCTCCGAATTTAAGGGGCCATGAAGACAAAGTACAAGTATGGTTCATTTGCCCCGACAGCAATTAATGCTTTTTTTATTGCAAGCTTAAAAAATATGCAGGATATTAAGGGGAACAAATGAAGCAGTGGGTGATCCCCAGCCATTTTCCTGCAACACCTCTGACATCGCAGCATCTTGTTTGGGCAATGGGCAGCCACTGACCAAAGCAAATGCCAATTTAAACATGAATGGCTGATTGTAGTGCAATGTTCCTGATTCTATGATGTAACGCACCCATGCAATGCAGGCAACTCATACCACTTGAATGGTAACGTGCAGTTAACACACTGAAAACTATGGTTTTCGTGCGGTCCACTCTTTGTATCAGGCCTGCACATTATCTGTCGCTGTAGCATGAAATTTGAACGCTTTTCAATATTTCTTGTGTTTTCTTCTGCTAAAAAAGGCCTTCTGTGGCTCGAATGGAGCTGAGTAAGTTACCCAAAGATAGTTCTTTGAAATTGAATAAAGTTTTGTGAAATTGATGGCCTCTGTAACTGCAGGCTTGGGGTGCTCTTGGCAAGCTAAAGCTAATACAGTAAAAATTGTTAGAAATGCGGGCTCAAAAAAACACATTGTTAGTATGGCTACATCTTGAGAACTGCATTATGAAAGCATGGATATGGCTTTCAAGTGAAATATCTTTAATTTGAAACGCGAGCAGAAACGCGAGCAGAACACAACAAAGCCACCTCTGGAAAACGTTATCGCCGATTAAATACTACACTTTTGTTGCGCATGCCCCGAGATCGCATGCCAAAAGCAGCGACTGCGGCACAAAGAAAACCGCACCGGTGTGCACCGTTGCAGCGAAAAAAGCCATCGCAGCAGCAAAGCGAGCGCTAAGCTGTTGTTTTTCTGTTTCATTTCGTTGCATCTCTAGTAATTTTTGTTTGTTTTGGATTTGCAACACATTGTAAACTCTCTGGGCCGACGTATTCTGCGGGGAGCGAAGGAAACCAAGGGATCCCAGTTCGAATTATTCGTTCTGGATACATCAGAGTTCGAATTATCAGGCGTTTTCCTCCACTGAAATATAAAGGGCTTTGTCGGGACCAGGGCGTCAGTTCGAATTACCTGTAAGTTCCAATAACGAGCTTTTACTGTATTTGACTCTTAGTATTTAACTACTTTGGTTGCCCCTTTTAGTGAAGTCACAATGCTTGAAGCAATGACTCATAACAAACACTCAGTGCAAATATTCGAAGCATCCTAGGCACTCAACTAGCCAGCCATTGCGAGCACATCAGTTTCTGCAGACGTTTAAAAAACTGCCCCATAGGGGATGCTGACCTCCAGAACTTGAGGGTTCCTGAAAATTTTGGTGTAGTGACCATCACAGCAATTCAAATTTGCTAAAGAAGGCAGCATTTTGCCTCATCAGTGGACAATTGTGAATGTCACATTGATAAATCGTTAGCGTAGTCACTAAATTGTTAGTGTAGGAACTTCTTCCTCTTCGTACATAGCAGAAAACGCTGATCAGATGACGCCGACAGATGGCCTCCAAATACACCCACAGTTAAAGTCTCCTCTTCCAGGAATTCGCAGCCTAGTTTTTGTGACGCATCGGCAGTAATAAAAACTGCGTTGGCTTCCGCCGTCAAAAAGAATTCAGTGTCGTCCCGAGGATGCGGAGCCTGCTACTGTTGCGGTCAAAGTTTGGAGGAGGACCATGGGTCCAGTAGCGGCCACGTTGCTGTTGCTCGGGTGTCTGCCGTGCATATGGTGGTTGCATGCTTTCGAGCACACTTGCGGCAGCGCAGGCGACCTCGGCAGTCCTTGGACAAGTGGCCTTTCTTCAGACATCGGAAGCATCGACCTCCCTGGTGACCAGATGCTTTTTTCGCGTGATGTCCCATTCATCGAGGTCGCAGACCTCTGAACGATGTTTTTTTTGTGGACTGGCAGAACAGGCACGCTGAGGGTTGTTCGCTGAAAGATGTAGAGCCGACACGGTGTGTGTAGTTTCGGAACCTATGTTGTCTAGGTGGCACCTGTGGTGGCACGGTCCAGACTGGCTCACTGACCCAGATCTGTACACGGAAATAATTCCAGAAGGTGGACAACTAGACGCACCCGAGCAGGTGGCAACGACAGGTGCTCACGCCGTGAATACGACTATTTTGGTGCCACAGGTGATCGACACTGAACGCTTCAGCTCATTGTCCAAGTTACTCCGCGTCACAAGCATGGGTACTTCGTTACGTGAAGAACCTGAACAAGAGGATAAAGTGACCGGGCCTCTGACCACCGAAGAAGTACAGCATGCGGAGCATTACCTCATTCGCGTGGAACAGCAGCTTCACTTTGATGTCGAGGCGAAATGCATCGCAACCAAGAAACCTCTTCCGTCGCACATAAAATCAAAGAGTTGCAACTCTTAGTCGATGACGACGGTTTGTTGCGAGTTCGAGGAAGGGTGCTCACCAGCGACACATACGGAGCCCAGGTCCCCATACTCCTACCGAAGGACACGCACTTTACACATCTCATGATCCAGCACGCCCATGTGCAAGTCCTACATGGAGGAGTACGAGACACCCTGACCCAAGTTCGCGAGAGGTTCTGGATTCCACGCGCCCGACAACTAGTAAAAGACTATCGGACGATGTTTCGTCTGTCAACGGCTGCAGTTCAAGCCCATAGTGCAAGAGACACCTCCGCTGCCCAAAGTCAGAACAACCGAAGCTTTTCTTTCTCCGTAAGCGGGGTTGATTTTGCTGGGCCCTTGTACATCAAAAGCAGAGCTCAAGGACGGGCATATATTGTTCTGTTCACTTGTGCCGCCACGAGGGCTGTTCATCTAGAGCTCGTGGAAGACCTAACAACAACAGAAAACTTCATCTGCGCCTTGCGGAGGTTCGTGTCCCGACGGGGGATGTGTAAAACCCTGTACAGCGACAACGCACGAACGTTTTGTGCGGGCTTCGAAAGAGCTTCAACGGTTATGGAAAGCTACCAGACACCCCGATGTCCTTACATTTTTTACGACGTTTAGAATACAGTGGCAATTTATCTGCCCAAGTTCTCCTCGGTGGGTGGTTTCTACGAGCGACTGATCCGATCTATGAAGATGTGCTTAAAGAAAATGTTGGGCAGGCGCCTAGTATGTTACACGGAATTGGAGACACTTTTAACCGAAGTGGAGGCTGTATTGAACTCTCGGCCCCTGGCCTACATATTTAACGACGTAAACGAACCGTGCCCACTATCTCCGTCAAGCTTACTTGTGGGGAGGAGGTTTACGGCGTTGCCACCGTACGAAGCCGTGGAGAACCCCAACAAATCGGCTGACCAGCTGCGAATCCTTTGCCGGAAGAGAGAAGATGACCTAAAAGCGTTTTGGACCCGCTGATCTAAGGTATATTTGAGTGAGCTCAAAAACTTTTCCGTCAACCAGGTCAAGGGGGTCGATTCATTGAAGGAAGGAAACGTGGTTATCGTCAGCGAAAAGCAACGTCCAAGGCAGATGTGGACTCTTGCAAGGATTCAAGACTTCATCGCGGGCGTGATGGCAAAGTCCGTTCCTGCTCCTTACACTTGCCTTGTGGAAAGACAGTCGACCGTCCCGTTCAACTCTTATACCCCTTGGAAGCCAACTAGCGTCATCTGTCGGCGGGGGAGAATGTAGGAACTTCTTCCTCTTCGTACATAGCAGAAGACGCTGATCATCATCATCTTCACCAGCACGGACACGCGCTCGCGCTCCACGCGACCCTGTTCCATTAAAGCCCTCATTCTCATCAGACGTGCGCTCTCCGCTCTCTCTCGACGGCTTGGCAGCCGGAGGACCTCGAGGTCCATTACAGTTAGCTTTAAGTGTATAGACTACTAATTAGCGATTCGTTTTCCTGAGAATTGCTTTGTACAGTGGTTGGGTAAGGCAGGTCATGCAGTGAATGGGTCCACTGAGGAAGGGAGAGAAACATACGTTACTTGGGTTTCTTCTGGTACTTGCATTTGTGTGCTTTTTATGCAGGAGCAAGGAGAGACTTCCCTTTACCCCAGGATCTTGTTCTCGGGCCAAACTTCGGAGAAATCTGGAGCCGTGACCCTGCACTTCGAAGAGCCTCCAGCTGACGGCTACGGACATAGTGGACGGGTTGCTTTGCTTTAAGTCACTGGACCTTCGACCATCAGTATGCACCAAAGGCAAAGCGGACCTGTCTGTTTTTTGAGATAATGCTCGGCCTACCACCGACGAGAGAGCAGTTGGTTTTGGTTATAAAAGCAGCAACTGCAATATTAGGTGGAGCGACGTGTGTGAGGATGTCAAAATAAAGCATGAAATGCAGTGTGATAACGATTGTCTTTTTTTTTGCTAAACACAAACGACAGCTTTTTTTTTAAGACGCTTTGCCATGTTTACTTGTGAAGTAACTTTACTGTATTTCAGTTTGTAAACATGAAGTAAAGAGGGCTGGCACTAATGCTGTTGTGGATGCTAAAGTGTAGTCTTGTAAAAGGTAACATCGTGCTGACTCTGAATAGTAGAGTTCGGCAACTTGCAGGTAGTGCATAGGTCCTGCTTCAAAGGAATGCATTAGTTCTGACAAAGAGTAAGCTAGCCCTCCTTGAGGAGGCATTAATGGGACTCTGGTTGAAAGAATACAATGATTCTGCAAAGAGTACGCTAACCCTTCCTGGTGAAGTATTGCAAAATGCTGTTTGGTGGAATAAGGTAATTCTGAGGGGGTGTAAGTTAACCTTCTTGGCAGAGGTATAGCAAGATTCTGGTAAAGAATTGTATAACTCTCTGACTGGAGGAATTATTCTACCCGTGGTGAGGGAATTGCCGGATGCTGTTCCCGCAACTCCTGTGAGAATATCCCGACCCCCTCTCCACGAGAGGCCGGCGACTCCCTTGTGAAGGGTAAGGCTATTCTGCTAAAAAGGAAGTTGCCTGATGCTGGAAGAAGGGAATCGTATATGGAACAAGGGTTTCTATTCCCTTGGGAATTGGTGGTACTCCTTTAGTTCTTAGAGTGCGGTCGCCGCCGCATTACGATCCTCGGCCATCTCATCGGTGCTGAAGGCGTTCAGCCTGACCGTGACAAAGTCAACGCCATTACGAACTTCCCGGTTCGTGTTCTACACACGCAACGCGTAGCTTTTCGGGCTTTGTTCTTGTTTCCGACGTTTCATCAAAAGGTTCGCTGACAACGCCCGTCCCCTCACTTACCTTTCCACTCACCGAACTTCGAACTGCCGCCAGCGGTCATGGCATTAGAGCCCTGCAGGCTTAACAACAGGATGGCCACGACCACGTGATTGCTTACACGCGATGCTTTTCTACGCAGCTGAACGCAACTACTCCATCACCGAGTGGGAATGGTTTGCACTTGTGAGGGCCGTCAGAATGTTTCTCCCCTACCTGCGTTGAAGGCTCTTCGCTGTTGCAACAGATCTTCACGCAGTCGGCTGGCATTACTAGTTGAAAGATCCCACCGGAAGTGCGTCTCCGGGCAGTACGCCTTCAAAAATTGTTCTTTCTCAATAGTCTAAGTCTGGTCGCCTTCACCATGACGCTGACTGTCTTCTCGCTAAGCGGTTGACCCTCCTGAACCCTGCCCCAATCCTGATTGCTTTCCATTTCAGGATTCTCCACATCGGTGATAGCAGCGTCGCGATTCCTCTTTGAAATTTATTATTGACAGGCTCACCACCGGCTCCCCTGCACCTGCCCGGCATGTGTTTGTTCTGTACTGACTCACCGGATGACATCCTTAAAAGGGACACTAAAGTTAATTTGTCAAGGCTCCATTCTGGCTTGCACTGCGTAGACTGGTGCAAGTAATAACTTTTCATCGTTTATCTGGTCGATGAGTCAGTAAATATTTTTAAAAGAAAGGAAGAACAAAAACTACCATGCGCGCTCTCTGACCGGCTGTTGTACCAACTATTGCCATTTTTTGTACCAAGCAACCAACTATAGACAGTTATGTCGGTAAGAGGTGCACCGTGATTGGACAATGTGATTGGACAATTGGATTGGACAATGTGATTGGGCACCGTGATTAGACATTGGAATTCAAACAAGTTTCGGTTTCGGTTCTGTAAAACAACATCGGTAAATCCAACGTTTCGCCCATACGCGCTTCTGTCCATGTTGTCGGCTGTAAAATGCCTAAGATAAGCCTCCCACGATGGCTTATAATCGTAGAAATCACTATCCGAAACCAGCGCAGTGGATGAACGCCCTCCACATCACCGCAGACAACCAAATGCCGTGCACTTTTTCCCATACTGGAGCTCTCCACACTCATGCCTCTATCGTAAATAGCGTGTTCGCACCAGGCCAAGGGTTTGCTCATTCTGGCCTGTGCCAACTGCCCGCAAGCTGTCGGTGTTTATGGCAACAGCACGCCAACGAGAACTCGCTAGCGCGTCAGTGTCAGTTTAGCGGTTCTGCGAACTCGCTCGTGGAGCAGTGAGCATTACGGATAAAAAATATTGAACCCAATATTAAAACATAGGCCAAAAAACAAAAAAATACACTTTAAATGTACCCCTGTGAGTTGAACTTGTGATTTGCAAAATAACATACCTAGCGCTCTAGACCACTCGGCCACGGGCCAGCACTGCTGGTGTGGAAATATAATATATATAATGTATACGCAGTTTACACTTTCATTTAGTTTTAGCATTTCAGAAGGTTAGCTTAGATGAACACTTGTTTTGTAGCAGTCATGCAGAAGCGTCCCCCAAATTTCATATATCTCGCGTCTAGCAATTGCATTTCTTAGACGGAAAAGTGTTCGCAGGTGTATGCCCATGCTGCTGACCACTGTGCTGTTCACCCCAGCACGAAAATGTGCTTCTGCACCCCCGGTTTAGCTGTACGGTAAACGTTTTGGTTGATCTTATTTCCTTAGTACCGATATTACTTCGCTCACTCTTCTCCCGCCGTCATTTGGCCTTAGATTTTTCCTACTAGATACCAGTCAGAGAAGCATCGCATGTGCGCTTGTGCAGCATTTGTGTAGAGCGACCTGGACTGGTGGCTTCATACAGTGTGCAAACTAAGAAACTAAAGAAAATCACAATCTTCCATTCATAACGCGTTCCTGGCTTGCTTTCAATTGAGCGAGCGAACCGCGACGACCCGTCGGTGGCCAGCGGACCAAAACGCTGGGTGCTGAGCATCTGACTCTATCGGAAGGTCAGCGAGCCGTGCTGTAGTGCAGTCTAGCAGGTCATTCCTCCTAAGGTCTCACGAAAACGCCAGAGAAAATGGGGAGGATGCAGAGAGGAGGGCAGCCTTTTCGAATTCATTTTTCTAATAAATAAATTTCCCTAAACGCACTCAGACTGGTCGAAGCATGGGCTATAAACTCTGGACTACAGTTTGCGATAGTAATCCCGCATTGTTTACAAATCACTGGAGTGTCCATTTAACGCCAGAATCCAGATGCCCTGAGGTTCTGCTTGTTGTAACGAACCACCTCTGGTAAGACAACCGCAAAGAACTTCATACCTACCTATGGTAGGTAAACCTCCGTGTTCCGCAATTACGACAGTGTGTTCCCTCAATTGTTTGGCCCGGCCTTTACCGTTCTCTCCAACGTTATGTGGCCACGTGTGACCGATGCCAACGCCGCAAGAAGCCTACGGCGTACCCAAGAGGTCTCCTGCACGCGTTGGGCATATCCACTGAACCATTTTGCCAACTGAACCCACTGAACCCACCGAACTCGGGTGACGAACACACCTGCATTCGGTCAACCAAAATTTTTATTATAACCTGGAGAGCAACACTCCTTTGCAAACAAACTCCTTTTAAGAAACAAACATACCCTTCATGTACTCGCCAAGGCCCTCAGATTCAATTGGCATGCCCTGACACGCGTTTTATACCATAGTGTTTTCTTTATTAACCACAAATTCAACTCGGCGACTACTACACGATCAAGTACATTTGTGGCGATAAAATACCTGTTCTTACAAACGTACTGCGGTTTTCGACCGATAGATCTATGTAACCAGAACATCGGTAGGCACTGAACCGTTCCTTGGCTGCCCGGAATATCTAACTACAAGCGCATCTCAAGAATTCGAGGGTTTGACGGATGCCGTCTGGTAGGATG